>LR550648.1:0-173625 GCA_900536415.3 Caenorhabditis sp. 38 MB-2015 | reverse complement strand
AATATCCAGTGATTTTGCTTGAGTGTTTGGATTCGGTCAGCAAAGAGCAAATTAACTTTAGAAAAGTATTGTGAACAGTTGAATGTGTTGTTAATCAACTTTTCACAATGTTAGGGCTGAAATCTTGAATATTTTGAACGTCTATGGTAGAAATAAATGAAGTTTTCAAGCGTTTTTGAGATGAGCCGAACTAAATTTCATGGTTTTCAGCCAACAAATTTTGAGAACAGGTATCGAATATTACATTTATTGTGTTATTTGCAATGTCTAATATGTAAAAAAGCTGATTCTAGAGCAGTGACCGTGGAGCAATCGCTTCTTTTTGAGTTATATTTCAATGAACAGACAGAAGGCAATCTAGAAATTTGTTTATTCATATTCGAGGCCTGGAAGTTGTATCATTCTTTGTATGTGTTTTTTCTAGTACTGTTCAGTATCTGAAAACTTTACCGAGTCAATTAAGCCATTTCAGACTTATGCTCATTCCTCTCGAAACTTTTTCAGTTTTTCTCAATTTTATCTCAGTTCAATCTTCTAAAACTTGAAAAGGATCGGCTGTTCAACGGTCACATCTCTAGAATCAGCTTTTTTACATATTAGACATTGCAAATAACACAATAAATGTATTATTTGATACCTCTTCTCAAAATTTTTTGTCTGAAAACAATGAAATTTAGCTCGGCTCATTTCAAAAACGCTTGAAAACTTCATTTATTTCTACCATAAACGTTCAAAATATTCAAGATTTTAGCCCTAACATTGTGAAAAGTTGTTGATTAACAACACATTCAACTGTTCACAATACTTTTCTAAAGTTATTTTGCTCTTTGCTGACCGAATCCAAACACTCAAGCAAAATCACTGGATATTATATCAGAAAAATTACAAACAGTAAAAAAAAACGGAAAACGTGTGTAATTATTGTTCAAAAATACTTGAAAGAGTATATTGAAGCAATTGGGTAAGTTTCTGGGACAGAAAATAGCCAAAACCCAATTTTTGGTAGGGGTGTCCTATCTTTATTGGGCGGTCAAAAATTGAAGTTTTTTAGCCTAACATAGACCGGAATCTTCAAATGACACCAAAATTGGCACACGGGGGTTTTTTCACATGCCAAATCGATTGGCGTTCACAGATTTTCTCTATCGTTTCTCGTTTTTCCATAAACCTCAAAGAATAGGGGTGTCCTATCTTTATTGGGCGCACTGTATATCCCAAGAAAGTATAAACATTGAAACTGGAATATAGATGTCAAACGTGTGGTGAAAACAATTGTAAAAAAGTAATGCAATGAACCATTAAAGGGAGGGGGGGGGGGAAGGGAAAGAATAAGTGAATCTTAAAAGAAAGAGCACCATCGGAATAGTAAAACCACCAAGGGAATATTTACCAAAAAGCCTGGTATTCGAGAAATTTCAGGTCAAAGTTGAAAATTCCACGTATACGTGGACACATACGATTTACATACGGTTTCATTTAGGTATACGTGGAATTTTCAACTTTGATCTAAAAAATTTTTCGAAAAATAGGCTTTTCGAAAAAAAATTTCCTTGGAGATTTTTTTGTAATATTCTGAGGGTGCTCTTTCATTTAAAAAAAAAGAAGAAAAGTTAACCTATTTTTCCCCCTACCCTTTAAATTCACTTTTTTTCTCATATCTAGATTCAGAAGGACCGGACGAAAACTCTTGGTATTTTTTTCTGAGTGTTTCTGTAAACCTCAGCATTCAACGTTCACCAGAAGTTTTTATTTTTATTAATTTGACCTATGAAAAAGTCAAGCTCAACATTTCAGACAACGAATTCTAAAAGATTTATAGACTGTAAAGTCTAAAATAATTTGTCGAAAGAATTGTTCATTTATTTTTTTTGAATATTTATTATGTTCCATTATTTTCCACTAAACCAAACAACTGACACACAATGTTCTGCTCCTTCCTTGAATCTCCCAAATCTCGCGTTTAATTATGTTAGTCTGGGAAAAAATTACCAAACGCATAACAAAAAAGCAGAGAAAAGAAGCATTCAATAGAACTAGGCAAGAAATCGCAGATGTTTCCAATTTTTAGCCGACGGAGGGATCCATCTCAAAGTTATTTATGTATTTATTTATCCATTGTCTGAATACGAAAGGAAACGAAAACTTCACTTCATTTATCTTGAAAAAGACACGGCATATCAAATGCATTTCATTTTTTTCAACAAGGCAACATTTTTATGTTTTGTTTTTTTAATTTGCGCAATTTTTTTTTTTGCAAAAAAAGACCAATGGAGAATAAACTATTTCAAGCGGAAGGAATAAATGAAATTTAAAATGTTCCATTTGCCTGCCAATGTTTTACCTTCTATGCATTTTCCCCAGCAACCGACATCTCCCAGGTTTTTTTCCAATTTAATTCTCAATAAATGAAAAGCTGTGTAATGAATCACATTCTAGACAAAAATAAACCCTCAGTCTGATTCGGAAATTTCAAATATCCGATACATATTTATTTCAGTGTTCGAAATTTCATTTCATTTGTTTTTTTCAGTCGGGTGGGAAATTGTTTTACGAATGTGTGTATTTTGCCTTTTTTCAATGTCATGTCATTGAATTTTAAGCATTTTTAGAATATTTGATTTTTTTGTGGATTTATTTGAGAATGTATAGTATTTTTTCTTTATATATGAGCATTTTTCAATTTAATGAAAATTCCGGTCAACCCGGTTGAAAAAGTGTTCTTTTTTCCGCCGAAAGTACTTATTAATTATTTTTCGTGCAACGAAACAAGACATTTTCGCTATGAATTCTTAAATGAGTTCGAATTGACCCAGGGTGTTAAAAAGAGCACTTTAAGATTCCTAGAATAACAAAAAAGGTAAAAGAAGGGAACGCATAGCCACGCCCATTTTCATGCTTCGTTCTCATACATTTTTAGCTATTCATATTTTGGTTTTTTTTTCGGAATTGTACATGAAAGTGCATTTCGTTTTTGCATGAAGGTCAACAATTGTGAATGTATGTATGTATACTTTTTGACTATTTATAAATTGACGGATGATTTGAAATGACCGTGATTACTTCTTTATCAGAAAAATTTGATGCTGTATATAGAGGTTCAACCAACTTTTTGAACAAATTCTAAAAATAATTTCATAATAATACCTCATTCCCAGAATAGCAAAGTTTGACATTTTCCAAGTTTCTTGCCATACCTAAAAAAAAACTTTTCCAGAAGTATGAAATGTTGATGTTCAGAGTTTAGGGTTCACAAATCATCTGATTTAATTATTTTGTTTCAAAGTTTTTCTAGTTTCGAAAATCTTTCAAGGTGAAGGAAAACTTGGCTTTGTTATTTTTGACAGGGAAAATGAAGTTTTTGTAGTCCAAGCTTGTTTCTGTCAGTCATACTAGGAAGTCCGTTTCACATTGACAAAAACTCTCAACTTTATGAAATGTTAGGTTCATTCTTCTATCGAAGAGAAATTGAACTTTTCATGTGAATTTGCTTAAAACTATCTAAAACTCGAGTACACAACACTTCTGAGTTTCAGCCAACATATTATTCAAAAAGTCGACTGATCTTTTAATGTCTTCAATGTAAAGTGAAATTCATTTATATTCTGAACTGACCTCACAGGGCTAAACTCCGCCCATTTTTTCTGGTCTTTTCCCCTACTTTTGACCTCTGTTCTAGTTTTACATCCTCTAAAACACTTTTTCTTCTTCCAATCTTCTATTTTTTTCAGATCGATATTTTATCAAAGCTATGAAGTAACTGCTCAATAAAATGATTACATTTTTGCGAATATTTTTGAGCATTGGTATAATGCTGACCAGCACTCGACAAGACGAAATCGCTTTCATCCCACTCACCAAAGCATTTCTCGATAAATTGCAAAATGAGACATTCTACAATCGTTTCGCTACACCAACACAATATGACGGTAAGCAATAATTGTTCAGAGCTCATGATATAATTTTCCGAAATGGAAAGTTATTCGCTTTTAGTAGGCTTGTTTTTCATTCATTGGAGATTTCGAGCACAGTCGCTAATCAATAACAATTTTTAGAATATATACGTATTCATGGAAAAGGTATGATTTCATAAATGTGTTCCACTACTACTATGAGCTTCTTAACTTGTAATCGCTTTTTTACTCTTCTCACAGAAAATCAACCATTTTCATAGTATTTTAGAGTTCAAAAAACTTTGAGATACATCGCTTCTCTCAAAAATACTATGAGAATGTATTGCGGAATGTTTTGCATATAAATTTGAACAAATAAATCACGCTATTTTCTAGGCTTTTTTACACTTGATGAATATTTAGAAATACAGCTTTTTTTGCACTTTGATGGTTATTAACTGGAAAAACTTATAACATGTTTTAGAAACCAAGGTTTTTAAGGGCAGAAAAAATGTTCGTTTTTCAGGTATACCAACGAATGTGACATTGTCCATGTTTATTGAAGGAATGAGCTCGTTCAGTAGGTTTTGGGATGGATTTGGCTTTTATTGAGAGTGAAACAACAGTTTTTGTTTTTCAATGTTTAAAAACTGTAGTTGAACTTTTCACGGGAAAAATAATGGGGTAACCATTCACTTTTTTTTAAATAAATTGAATTCTTGAAGGACAATAAGTCAACTCTCAATAAAGTCCAGGGGATATCCTGATCATGATAAACTTATTTCATTTAGGTGCGCAAACAATGGACTACCATCTTGATGTCTATTTCCAAGAGGAGTGGTATGATCATCGACTTGCTCACAATGACTCAGCCCCAATTCTCGTTCGCGATTTGGCTGTTTTCAAAATGATGTGGCATCCAGACGTTTATTTCGCTAATGCACGTTCTGCTGCTTTCCAGGTTTTTATTTTTGCTCTTCTATTTTTAAGTTGAAGAAAAAGTTGAATTATGCAAATTTAGGACATAACGGATGACAACTTTCTAGTTTGGATCTTTCCGGATGGTCGAGTTTGGTATGACGCGAGAATTTCAATTGTGAGTGGGGAATAGGGGGTGGCACAAAAAGAAGAAGAATAGGAAGAACAATGGGTAATTTTGTAGGTGAGCTCATGTAATATGGACCTTTGGAAGTACCCGCTCGATTCACAAAAATGTGCTTTACGAATATTGTCATATGCATATCCAATTACTGTTCTTCGCCTGTTATGGTCGGTGAAAGACAATGTACCAGCAATTGATCGCAATCCGGATATCACAATGCCTGATATGACACTGAAAAACATTGAAACTGGGTACTGTAATGGAACTTATGCAACAGGTAAATGATTTCACAAACAAATAAAAAATAGTGAAGTCATCAATTTTTCATATTTTTTTTTTGCGGATGTTGCATTTTTCTAAGGGCTGGGTGAGAGAATATTTATAATGTCAATATTTCCGGGTTGGAAAAAGATGGTTCAAAAAGGTCGGAAAATTAAAGAAAAAACAATATTTCATTTTTTATCAAAACATTGAAATAGAGCTGATTGAGATTAGATAAATTATCAGAACAGAAAACAGCCTTGAAAAAACCGACATTTCGGCTCAAAAGATCACCAGGTATTGTCTATTATAATTTTCTATTCCCTTTGTAAAAAGAGGTTTTTCAATCTACCAGACGTAAAAGTGAGTGATACTGAAAGAATCAGACACTTGTAGTAGATCAAAATATCTCTAAGTGAAAGGAATAGAAAAACGAAATGAACAATGTCATTAAATTATATGAGATTTTTCGTTTGCAACAAAACTGTCTAAGCATTTTTTAAGTGAAATAATATTTCAGGGTTTATTTCAATCAGGAATGTCAAAAGAGTTTGAAAAATGAAGAATTCTCCATCCTTCTTTTGTTCTTCGAAAAGTGATCAGAAAATATACCGAGAAATATGATTTTTTTGAACATATTTTTTTTTGATTAGAAACGCTCATTCTATGAAAATTCAACGTTTGTAAAATTGTTCATCCTTATCTGAAACTATACATCTCTGAAAAATAATCAAGGGATCAATTTTGTAAAAAAAAAATAGCGGAAGTTCATAAATTAGTTGCTAACATTATCTTTGTAGGTGAATGGAGTTGTATGACAGCGATATTCTATGTCGAGCGAGAAATGATGCACCATGTCATGCAAACTTACGTCCCAACTGCCCTAATAGTTGTGATTTCTTGGTTCAATTTCTGGTTGGAAATTGACTCTGCACCCGCAAGAGTTTCCTTAAGTATCACCACCCTTTTAACAATTTCAACCCAAGCTAATGCTGTCAAGTTAGCTCTTCCGGAAGTCAGTTACATGAAGGCGATTGATGTTTGGATGGGATCTTGTATGGTGAGTAGGAAGTTTGGGCATACATTTTTGATGAGTTGACCTTTTCAGGCTTTTGTGTTTGGTGTGATGATCGAATTCACAATTTGTCATTATGCGAAGAATTTGGAATTGACACGAGGGGATGCGCAACCATCGCTGATTGTGGATACGGCATTGTCAACATTGTTTGGAGCGGCAAGAGACATCGATGATCTGGTGCGAAAAGTGGCATCGCTTGTATGTTGCTTGTAGTACACTGCACTCACATTTTTATTTCTCAATATTTTAACAGACTTCCAGAGAGAAACAAATTTATTTCTAAGAAAGAGACCAGAAAAAAATCTCGGCTTTATATAAGTTTTGCTTTGTGTTCAGTGTTCACTTCTGTTGCTAACACTTCACGAGCACAATTATTATTTTGTTGCTTATTTCAGGTAGAAGAAACTGAATGGGTTTGTAATTCACATTTTCATTTAAGCAAGCATCCATCCTATGTTCATTCCCCGTTTTTGCATGATTTTTGGAATTGACATTATTTTTTGATTTATCAAAGATTTTTTTAGAATGAAGAAGAAGTGGCGATGCGACCGGACAGTGATCAACATATCGCTCTGAATATTCTGAATCCAGAAGAACCCAGACTACGTTCTCTACACCAGAATAATGATATCACTGCGAATGGAACAAGGTACGTTCAACAACCTCTCTGGAAGGATATCTAATTTTTGAGATCTATAACTTGTAAATTCCAGATATTTCGTTGGAGCAGATCGAATGAAGCGAAAACGATCAAAAACGTCGTTATCACGACTCAGACAACAGGTAGCAAGCATGCGTCACGCAGTGAGTTTTCCGCTTTTTTGCAATTTGTTCACATTTTACTCGAAATTAACATAGCTTCTGATTTGGCAAACTTATCTTTTGATTTTTGAGAGTCTTTATTTTTGTTTTGATTGAAAAATAAATGCATGTGAGTGATTTCAGTTGATTATTGAAGAGCTTTGATTTACTACAAGCATAAGACAATGTAAATGCACTTGACTAAAATGAAAATAGGTGAAAAAATAAATACACTTTTTAATTTTTTAAAAGAAAGAGCATCCTCGGAATAGTAAAACCACCAAGAGAATTTTTACCGAAACCCTGGTGTACGTTCAAAAAATGAAATCGTATGTAAATCATATGTGACCACGTATGTGGAATTTTAAACTTTGACCTAAAATTTCTCGAATACCAGGCTTTTCGGTAAAAATTCCCTTGGAGGTTTTACTATTCCGAGCATGCTCTCTTTCTTTTAAAAAATTAAAAAGTATACCTATCCNCCCCCCCCCCCCCCCTTATAAAAAATTTTCAATAAGTACTAACAAAATCATTGATTTCCTTATGTTTGCTCATAATGAATACAGATTGCTGCTAAAAATTCATTTATGTTTCCAGACGGTTGATGTATCCCGAAGAGCTTTCAATTGGACACGTGCACTTCGAAATCTACGTGGTCGACGTGTCGCGCAAAGGATTGATGAACGGTAATTTTTTTTTGAACTATCCTCCCGATCCATTTTACCAAGCTCTTTTCCAGATGTCGAATTGTGTTTCCACTGGTATTTATTATATTCAACCTTGCTTACTGGAGTTTCTATCTCTGGATCAATTAATGTCATGTATTTTTTCATCGTTTTGAACCCGAAACCTGTGATTTGATCTCCTACGTTGTGTATGTATCTTCTTTTCCATTTTTTCCTGAACTTCTTCGTTTTCCCTCTCACTTTGTCATATTTTTTACGATTTCAATCATAAATTTTTCAAGAAAATACAATTTTCATTAGAGTTATTACATGGAAGCACTAAAATATAGAAAAGGGATAAAAATGACACAAAAAATCGCAATGTCAAAAATTCCGATAAGAAAAATTGAGAGAAAAAATTACAAGCGGCAAGACCTAACATGGATTTTAGAAGAAGAGGTAATATTGGTCAAAATAAGTTAAAATAAATAGGAAAAAAATGGTCAAGAAATGCATTTAAATGATATTTTGTGTTTGGGCGGCTAGTGCACCATAACCAAAGAGGAATCTGGCAGCCGCAGATGCATCAATGGCGGCAGGCATCACTGGGCGAATGGTGAGTGGGGAACTGGTTGGTGGCACTTGAATTAATCTGCAAAATATTGTTGGTTTTTGAAGGTGCATAGAGAATTGCTTTGAAGAGTCGGTCTAATTTGATTTTTCTCCTATGATATAACAAAAGCCATTTCTTCAAAGAAACTTGTGAATAACTTGTGGATTTTTTTCAGTAATCAGATTCCTATCTTGATTTTCAAATCAAATTTAAATGAATTTCACTTTTTTCAAATACCTTACACATACATAGTAAAAACCCTGTTTAAAATAAAAACTAATTTCATGTATACTCTTCAACTTCCTACGTAACAACTCGATTTTTTGGCTCAGAACTTAAAGAGAAACTTAATATTCCGGAACAACTGATTCAATTTTTCGAAACAGAACTTACGATGGTGGGTTTGTCGAATTTGGTGGAATTGAGAACATATTTGTTCGATGCATTTGAAGAGAATTGTTTGGATCATCACCGGTTGATTGACGCTTGAACTTATTTCTCCGATTTTGGAACCAAATTTTGACTTGAGTTTCAGTCAAATGAAGTTTTTGAGCAAGATGCGATCGCTCTTGACTGCTCAAATATCTCTTCATCTCAAAAGTCATTTCAAGTTGTGACACTTGCGATCGGCTGAAAACTGTGCGAGTTTTCTTCTTTCTTTGAGCCATTGGATCATTGCTCATGTTCGTATCGTCATCAGAACCGCGAGCTGAAAAAATATGTTTTTTAGAAATCTTTTAAAAAATGATAGAAATTACCATATTCATCATCCTCAACATCTGATTCTAGAGGACTTCCACCAATGGAATTTTCATCTGTCTTATCCTCCATTTTTATTTCGTCCTTCTCATCGAGATTCTCATTTTTAATATGTTGTTGTTGAAAATCTGGAACATGACTAATTAGGCAAAAAAATGGGCATATGTTAACGGCGGCTTTTCTTCTAAGAAGCCCGCCTCAAAAGTTGTTGCTCAACAAAAGAATAGCGTGCACAGGCGGGTGCCAAGATCCTTATCTAATAATAATAATAATAATTATTATTATTATGTGAGCAGGTATTTGAATGGGGAGAAAAAAAGAATAAGGAGGAAGTAGGGGTGAGAAATATGAGAAAGTGTCCCGGTTAATGACAGACTTTGATTATGTAACGTGAACTTTTTTTTTGAATGGGAAGTAGGTTTGTTTTTCGAATGTATGAAAACTGAGAACAACGCGACATTTGAAAAAAATCGGATTTTTGGCTATGAACATTTCTGAACGGGTTATTATACCGTATAAAAAGTTGGTAAGAAAGATGAAAATGTTGAAATTTTTCAAATAATTGTTTCAAAATCATATTTCTGGATTACTTCATTTTTGGTACTTTAAATTTTGGATTATTCTGGTTTATGAAAAAGATGGTTGTTGTAAAATTTCAGATCGATCTATTTCAAGGACAAACTTATTCAAGATAGTGATGTTCAATTGTTTCTAAACCGTCTGTAGAGACTACCAATTATGACTTATGAAATTTGAAATAGAGAAAATTAGTACCCGAATTGTGAATTTAGTTTCTCAGTTTTTTTCGTGAATCTGAAAGTTTAGTTGACAAACTTCAGTAATTTTTATATCGAAATAATAGTTCAAATTATATTATTTCACATCACTAGCTTTCATCACAACCCCTAATTGTTTATCAACAAACTCTTTAATTTCCACATCACTACACTCGTGACATCACATACCTTGAAGTGCTCTGAGTTGTTGCAAAAATTGTGGATTCTGTGCAAATCCTAACATCGGAAACATTGGCAGGGAAGCAGCAGCAAAAAGTTGACTTTGTTGTGAGTTCATGATTGTTTGCTGCAACATTGCGGCGAATGGCAAAGACATCCTGGTATCAATCAAAAAATTCGGTTGTTGATGATCCGTATCGGTTGAACTTGCTTCTGATGAAGCTGATGGTGATGATTGCAACATTCTGAAATATATTCATGAAAAAAATTGAACATGTAATTGTAAACTTTAGAAATAAAGTGAAAGTCTTACGGTTTTTCCAAAATCTCGCTGATATTGAATTTGACCTTCTGTTGTTCAGCATTTTTTGAAGATTCATCACATTCTTCATTTTTCACCACCAGCATTTTATCAAGACATTCAGTGCTCATGTCAATCGGAAAATTCATCACCTCAAACAATATAATATAAATAATAGTAGTAATAAGACTAATTAATGAAGCAAACGAACAACAAAACCCATAAGCCACGCCCACTTGAGAGGGGATTACGGTAATCTAGAAGGGGAGAGGCAAAAGAGAGGGAAGAGAAGGTTTTTGTGACAGAGAAAAAGAATCGCAACAACTAATGTGTTAAAATGATGGTAGTAGTAGTGCGGGAAAAAAAGCAGTGGTAAACGAAGACGCCTAATTCGTTTAAGTGGTTTGTTATACATTTTGCGATTAACTGATGGCTAATCACTAACACATTTGTGTTTGTGTTTTTTTTTTGTTTGCGTTGATTTTATGTTGATAGATTCCGGGAGTTGATTTGGTAATAGACAGACAAGTTGAATGGAATGATGTTGATTTTTTTCAATTTTGGTCAGACACAGTTTTTTGATAACTAGGGGCATTTTTTGGAAATGAATACTATGCAAAATGTGAACACAGGCTCAGAGTTAAAATTTCACAACCTACTTAGAAAAAAACTGATTTCGTTTCACCTAGGTAACATAAACAAGAGCAAGCGACAACGTTGCTTGAAAGTTTGAAAATTCAAAAAAAAAAAAAGAGTTCATGAAAATTCTTCCGGCAAACATAGTCTTCAGATTTCCAAAATATTGAAAGGAAAGTGTTAATTTTCAAAAATATAATCTGCTCATAGGGCTATAGCGGTTTTTTGTCACAACTACCGATATTATTATCTGGTTCAGTTCTAACATGAAAATGATATTCTAATGGTCATAGGAGGTTGGGCGATTGGTACCAATTTATCTGTGAAACTACATTGCACAGTTCAAAATTTAAGAAAACTGTCATTTCTGAAAAATGGGAGCGTAATTTAAATAAAAGGGACTAGACGAAAAAACTTCTTCAAAATTTGAGTTTCCGATAAACAACTTTCGAACTACATAAAAAATCGAATTTCTAAAAAGTTCAATGAATGAACAATCACAGAATTGTAGTTTTTTCAGAGTTCAGTTTCAGATGAGTTTTTGAAATCCGCATTCTATTAGATCAAGGTACGAAGTTCCAGTTTTAAAAAATACTTTTCTAGCAATCACTAAATTTTTTTTTTGTAAACGCTTAGGCAGAGATGAGAAAAACTAATTTAGTGACACAGAAATACTTAAACTAGACCAGATTTTGAAATCCAACAAAAATTGGGCATAAGAGTAATAGCACAATTAGGATAATAATATTCAGAAACCAGAAAAATACGAAATATATACTCATCAACCGAACCAATATCGCTAATTATTATTCTGAAATCTGAGACATTTTGAGGTCAAGCGGCAGCTTATCTCCAGCGTCAAATTTACCCATTTAGAAGAAATAAATATATATGGGCAAGACAAGACGACGAAAAGGTAAATGAGGATTAGCAAAACACTTTTAGTAGTCAAGAGAAGGAAAGGAGAACCACACATCAGTGGAGCAAAAACGATGAGAACTCCGCCCACAATTCGATTACGGTAGGTGGAACAAATTTTTCAACACAATCTCATTAAAAAAGATCTATAATATATTATTTTTGTTGTTTAGCAGAGAATGGGAAAATGAAAATGAAGAACAAAATGAAAAACATGATGAGTTTGGGATTCTGTAAGAAGAAGAAGAAAAAAGAGAAGAATCTATATTATTATGTAACATACATAACAAATAAAGATCTAAGTTACATATTGTTGATACACTGGAAAGGTGTGAACAAGAAGAAGAAAGGAAAGAGTTGTTAGATATCGACACCGGAAGGAAATGTTTGTCTATCTCATGAAGCCATTAGCATCATTACATGGTGTGACAAAATGGGAAGTTATGGATGTACAGTACAGTACTAATATAATTAGAAGAATGGGAGGTTTTCGGCTCAACATCAAAAGGTAATTTGAGGTGGACATAAGACCAACAACACAATGTCTAATTGGACGAGATAATATGTTTTGTTTTGAGGAATATTTTGGTTTCTTCTTCTTCTTTTTCTTCGATAGAAAGAGAGATGGTTTCTGATTCTCTGGGTAAATAAGAAATTGAGATTCTCTTTTTTCGACAAAATAATTAACAAAAATTCAATGACGCGAATTCGTAATAAATTAGATGT
Source organism: Caenorhabditis sp. 38 MB-2015 (assembly GCA_900536415.3). Classification (NCBI taxonomy): domain Eukaryota; kingdom Metazoa; phylum Nematoda; class Chromadorea; order Rhabditida; family Rhabditidae; genus Caenorhabditis; species Caenorhabditis quiockensis. The sequence goes on along the minus strand of LR550648.1, from coordinate 160,919 downwards.
CAATATTATGCTATTATTGGAAATGGTAGCGTCATTATAGTAGTAACATTTTCGAGAAATGGAGATTAATCTAACATCAAAAAATCATAAATCGAACTGAAGAATGATAAAATGTGTTTTCAAAATTGAGAAAGGTTTTTTTTGCTGAAACGTCTAATTTTGGTGTTGATTTCCAACAGAACAATTTTGAGGCGTTGTACAAAGTTTTATAGCCACAAGTTTTCTAAATTTTGCAGGCTGCGAAATCGAACCTCATCCTGATACAATTTTTGAACCGTTTCACAGTTTAATGGGTTTCTAGTTTTATTTTTTCCTATGACCCTAATATCATTGAGATATCCTCATTAATTTCTCAAACCCTAAATTTTCAAAAAAGAAGAACCAAGAATTGAACATTCAATTTTTTTAATTGAAGGACACCTTATATTTTTTTTTTGATCTGGGACCCCTATACTACATACATACTACATTTTAAACCATATATTTTCCAAACTGTGAACTGAACATTATTTGACAGAGAAATATTTTCGCAAAGTTGTATGCATGGTCCAATTCACAGTTTTCCAAAAAAAAACAAAACTAACGACATGCTCTTTATGAAGAGAAAACATCAAAATAAAAATATTTACGGCTTTCACACCAAAGTGTTACTCACCTCTTCACAAAGATGTTGAAAAAAATTAATAGCTTAAAAATGCATATACTCAAGGTCATATGAGTTAAAACAAAATGATCAACTCTTTGTCAGTAAATAAGTTCAAATAAAACCATAAATCCATCATATACACCGGGTGTCACCTATGACAAAAGAAGAGAAAAGGAGAGAGTTGTACCATCGTATAAATATCAACCCATATGTTTTCTCCTCTTTATGCTTAATACGACAACATTTATCAAAGCGCAACAAATACTTCTCTCTTCTTTTTTTTTTTCAAATATCTATCCTTTGGGAAGATTACTGTAGATATGGGGAACACCTGGGCCGGTTAGGATCAAATAGAGTGTGTCACCTAGTTAATGAACATGTAAAGCATATGGTTGATTTTATCTGATATTGTTACACGCTTTTCACAACGGGAGAGCGGGAAGGATGAAAACAAAGTGGGGAAGGGGAAAATTGGGCGCTAAAATGGCAGATGATTTGGAGCTTTGAAGGCTGAAACAAATGCCGATTAGGATTGGGAAAACCCGGGGAGTTACATGGGGATATAAAACTTTGTCAAAAAACATTTTTTTTTCATGAGTTTTTTTTCTGAATTCTAATGAAAACTGTCAAACCAGAGTTTCTCAAACTGTTTTGAGAGAATCTCAAAATATTGAAATCTATTGCTGTAAATTGTTGTTTTAACATCACCCGGATACATGATTTTTCACCTTTTGGATCATTTTATTTCACACCTTGTTTGCACACCTGATTTTGACATGTTTCATTAGGTGCCAGGAAGAAACCACGCAGAGGTTATGAGAACTTTTGTGAGGAACCAGTGTTTTTGGAATCGAGCAATTTCACGACTTACAATAAACAGAATAATATACTAATGTTGTTCAGAATATATTTTTACCCTACTGATCTCTGCAATTTTCTTTCTCACAATCCATTTTTGCGAAGAATGTCCGATTTTGTGACTTTTTGAAGCTTTTGACTAAGAAAAACAAATTGATCTAAATTTTACCAGTTTTTCATATATATTTAGCAGATTTCAAATTAAAACTTTCACCAGAAGTCTAGAAATGTATGTTTTGATCAGGGTAACCTGTTATATTAGTTTGTCATGGGGTTTGGCACAAGACTTCATACATCAAAAGTTAAGATTCAGACAATAGTAAAAGCATGACTCACATGCAAAAAAATTTGAAATCCAATGAAGCACATAATCAATTAAAAAATGATTGAGCAAAAAATGTTTTACGGTAAAATGCGCAGAGCATTATATTTATTTCCACCACTCTTCTCCTCCTTCTTCAGACATCGTTTTTTTTTTGTTCTGTCAAACATCATCATTACTTTTCTTGCTCTCAATTACTTAAAAAGGAAGGAAAGGGTCATAGAAGATGTTTGCGCGCGCACTGGATAAATGTCAAATTAGCAATATGGTTAACAATAATGGAAAAAGGCGAGAAAAACGAGTAAAAGATGATGGGCCTCATTTCTTTAATCTATCTGACTACTTTTCTATTCTTATTTGTTTTAGTGAATGGGGTTTCGATAAACTATTTAGTTTTGTGTGATGGTGTTCATTTGGTGGAATAAGATGAAATGGAATGGGGATAGAAGTTATTGAAAACTTTTTAAAGAGAGAAGTTGAAAGGGTATAGAGAGATGTATACAGTATACTGGTATTATTTATACTTTTATTATACTTCTGTAAAATTAAAGTACACACAAAAAAAAACATTAATTAGTATTACAACATACTTTATAGATATCACACCCGGAAATACATTCGAAGTACACTTGCCCAAACTGTGTGCTAGTGTTTATCAAATTACCATGTTCCCGATATTCAAACATACAAAAATAATGTAATAAAAGTTTATTTACCTGTAAATGTGTATGATACAAGACAATTAGGCCCTCTCGGGTTACAAATACGGTTGCAGGAATCAGTAGTTCTAAAAATTGAAACGCATTTTTTACAGAGAATGATGACTTTCAGATTTCTGCGAGACCTGAAAAAGAAAAAATTAAATTTATACAACTGTTTTCTTGTTTACCGACAAACTTTTGACTCTACCAGTTCAGATTTTCTCATATTCTCTGCATGGTTCCTTCCTGGCACTTACGAAAACATGCCCTATGTGTTAAAAATGTTTTCGAGTTCGAACAAGGTGTGAATGACACTCATTGGACTGTTAAATGCTGTATCCGGGAATATTGCATTAGATAAATTCACTCTGAATTTACTGAGGGGTTTTGATAAAAAATTTTCTTCGTAACAAAGTTATTTGTTTTTTTTTTTTAAATAACATCTACAAGTTCATTGTCAAATTTTCTTCCGAGTTCTTTCTTGGATATTAGTCTTTCAAACTTTCAGAAAGTGCTCCTCTAATCATATGATACATGTTTTCCACTAATCGAAAAAAAACTCTGTAGTAAAGTACTTTTAATTTATTCAGCGTGGTTTCACTCGACGATTTTCAAGTCTGCTATACAATTTTAACGACTGAAGCCATTTATAAATTGCGCATTGAGCGTAAAAATAATGATCAGTAAAGATTTCTTGTTGTTGCTTTATCACATGATTGTATATGAATATAAGAAAAACTCAAAAATAATTGTATTTCCAGGGATTAACCTCATCCAATTAGCCACTCACACAATGTCAGTTTCTCATGATTTCAGCCCAGTGTCAACATGGTGGTATGATTGACACAACGATGCGGGAAGTCTAACTCATATTTGCACCTGCACACACCATGTAAGTTGTTGTACACCACTTCCGTGCGAAAAAGATCAACTCATTGCACTAATATGTCAATTATCAGATATTGGTGAGGTTATAATACATGGGTTTGGAAAGAGCATGTGTTGTTGAGATTGAAAGGGAGGGGGGGGGGATGAATATTGGAAATAATAATGATATGCTTGTTGTGGGAAACGACTCCATTAGCTCTTATTAATACCATCAATTATTATTAGAATATGTTGGTCAAGGGGTTTCCGGAATTCTTGAGGTTTTGAAAAAATATTTTTAAGACTTTTCAATTTGGGAGTTTATATTTTGATAGTCATTCAAATTCGCTGAAGATTTCTCAAAAATAAGATTTCAAACACCTTATGATGGAAACGAAAAATATTTTTGTTGTGAACAATTTTTCTCTGAAATATTTTCATGGAGTGTGAAAATACTAAACCGAGTTGCAAATATTGGTTTCCGAAAAAGATGTTCCGAGGCTTCTGATGATTTGCATCTTCTGATATGACTGGTAAAAATGACAAAAATATTTATAGAAAAACCTTCCCAAAAATCGGTTTGCAGAGACATTTTCAATTTTGCCAGCCAACTTCACACAAGGGTTTGGATTGGAACATTCGGATTGGAATAATTTCTCAGATTGAATGAATGTGGTCATGCTATAAAATTTTTCAATAACGATATTTGGCGGAAATACCTCACTGGAACGAAAAACGGACAGATTTGAGGAAAGACTTGGAAACCTTAAAAGTGCGCAACTACCACGAAGATATTAAAATAACTATGTATTTTTTTTAGATACATGACAGTTCAATCACAAGAATGAGTTGCTTGAAGTTCAATCTGTTAAAAATATCACGGTTTTCAGTGAGATTTTTGAACTTAATGAAACTCAGGTAAAAATATTCATATTGATAATTGAAAGGTAATCCATTTTTTCAAACGTCAAAGTAAGTTGGATTGTGACTGAAGCTGGATATAAATGATGTCCAAGAATCTGAACTCAACATGGTATATTGTACTCACACACATATGATCAAAACATCCAAAAGGCTGCCTAATAACACACAAAAGAAATTTGTACATTGATTTCAACATAGAAAATTATGTAGAAATATAAAATTTAGAGGTTTGACAATAAACCCCAAATGATATTTTTGATAAGTATTCATATGAAATATGAAAAAAAATTATTCAGTTCTCAGACCCAAAATTTAGCCTTCGTTTTCAATTTTCCGGGACATATATTAGTTAGAAGATCTCTCATGTACCGAAAATTCCAATAATCTTGTTCCATCGAGCATTTTTTTCAACCCACAAAATTTCTATCCATATTTTACACATGATGTGAGGAAACCCATCATTAGACTTTTGTTGATGTTTTTGTCCAATTGTTTTTCAACACATTATAGTTTACTATTCCATCTCAGGTTTCATCTTATAAACATTTATTCATTCAATATAAAAAAATTGTCTTACTTCAAAAAAAAAAAAATAAATTAGGTGGAGAGTATACATGCATAAAAGCTAATTTTCTTTGTTTTTCAGAAGTTCAAGTCACTTAAAAACAGCCTTTTGAAGACAAAAACACAAATAGCTCTGCCCTTTCCACATTTTACGCAAAGAAAAAAATATGAAGCATTCACTACTTTTGATGATTATAAATATATGATATGCGAGTTGACAAAAGCTATTAGTTCCAATTTAGAGATAAGTATCAAATTCACTGGTCTCAATGAAGACATCTGAAAAAAATAGGATTTTTTGTTTGGTTTTTTTTGCATTGGTTAAGGTTACCTTTTTTGGCCGGAGTTGGACGTTTACGATTCGATTGTACTGATCTTGATTTCTTTTCGAAAACTTTTGCTCTGAAAAAATGTATATTTTTCACTCATGGAAAGCTAAAAACCCACCTTTCGGATGACTTTTTCTTATTTCCAAAGAATTTTTTGTATACAAGTTGTCGGAATGTTGGATTGAGCCATGCATATAAAACTGGATTCACTACAAGATTTGACATGGCAATGCTAAAAGAACAAATAAGGTCATTGATGCTGCAGACTTTTTCGTGTACATAGTTTGATGTCCGGTTTATGATCAACTATTTTTTTGATTGACTAGACTAGACATTTTACTCACCAATGTGTGAACAAGTTCAAAAGGTAGCTGATATCCCAATCTTCGCGATTTGAAATTTGGAAAAATTGATGTGAATCATCATACTCTATGATCAACGACACAATGTTGTGAGGCAACCAAGTTCCACCAAACCATATAACCATTGTTAGAAGAATCGAAGTAGTTCGTCTATTCTGATTCAACATTTTCGCCTTTTCTCTTTCTTGCTTATCTAAAAACGTATTCATCTCATTCTCATAATTGGCTAGACCATGACTCGGAAATGCACACGAATTTTCTAATGCCAAAGATCGTTCATCCATTCGTCGAATTTTTGACTGAAAAGAAAAAAATGTTGATGATAAAAATTCTTAGAAATGTTAAATAATTCATAGGAAACCTTATTTAGTTCGAACACTCGAGGAGAAATATGTCTTTTTTTGGTTACCTGAGTTCTTCGGTCCAAGACCGCAAAAATGTTGTAGTAGCAAAAAGCCATGATGGCAAAAGGGAATACGAATTGAGCCAACATTACGATGAAAGTGTAGATGCGTCGTTGTTTTGCAGTTTCCCAACGTTCCGTACAGAAAAATCCACAGATACGGTCTTCCTGAAAATTAACCCATTTTCAATATAATAGCGTTTGTCAGCAGCTTTGAAGAAGGTTTCGTTCTTTTCCTATTTCTTCTGAATTGATTTAGAAAAGGTTTGCGGTTTTCTACAACCAACTTACTAAGTGAAACTTCTTGAAATTTTCCTTTGAAAAAAAAATATTCCGAACAAGTTTAATTTTTCTGGCTAGATGTGCGGTAGAGCCCGTGATACCAATGAAATTTTGGACAATAAATCGCCAGTATTTCAGTACTGTTGATTCGAGTTCACTTCCCAAAAACAGTTTTCAAAATCTTTGAATATTCAAAAAAAAAACAGAACACCCATCATTCCTTTAGCATACTGATGATTACAATTGAATTTTGATCAAAATTTCAATAAAGAACTACCAACTTACTGATTTGTGAACCGAGTATAAATTTTTTTTAGGACTATTTTTTTCTATGTAGGAAATATTAATACACTGGAAAAGACAAATTGGAACACTACATTTGTGGTTAAAAATGAAGAAACTTTACTGAATATGCTTGGCTCATCCGGTTGAAAAAATGAGCAACTTTATTGTATACGAAAGATCCCCATCATCCATACTTTCCCAGAAAAATTTCCAAATTTTATGACAACGTAGCAATGTGGACACTTCAAACATAGTTTTCTCAAAAACTGAACTTTTTGGTCAGAAATCATATAATCTTTTTTCATTTATCTGGATTTGCTTTTTCATCCTAAATGATTTGTTTCCCCATACCCTTAAAATTGAACATCATTTTTTTCTTGGGTAATAAATGAAACTTCGCTTTGAAGTTATATAACCATAAATCCCTAAAAATCCACCAAATTTAACGAGAGAGCGAGGTTTAAGAACAAATTTGAACAATGCATTACGATATTTGCCGAAACCCCTCATGAAAAATTAGCCAGTTCTGCTCAACCCGCGTCTTATGAATGATATCACCGATTTTCTCTCTTGAATCCTCTTTTTCGACCTGCCACTATGGGTTTCAAATATTTTAAACAATGTTAAAGCAAGTTTCGACAACCGAAATTGTTACCTGGAAACCTCTGGGATTTACAGTACCTAACGACCATACAAAATCCCTCCTAATTGTTCTCTTAATCCCTTGCATTGTTTTTCTCCTTTTCCTCCTCTCCCAGAATTTACCCTATATTCAACCATTTGCATGTTGAATGCATACGGTACTGTAACGACACAGGAAACTATCCATATCATAATTGTTGTATACAAAGCTCCCCGCTGCGACAATGGTGTCATATGCGGCTTAACCACCAAGATATATCGATCAATCGCAATTGCAGTGAGACTAAAGGTGCACACAAACGTACTGATGCCTGAAAATTGAGCCACCCACTTAGAGGTCAAATATTATTTATGTTTCAACAAGTTTGTGTTGATACTTCCAGTACTAACCTTGGACACATGGAATAAGATGACAAAGCATGTTTCCGAAATACCAGTTTTTGGCGACATTGGTGATTGGGGTGATAGGAACCGAGAGAATACACATCATCATGTCACTCGCAGCCAGGTTTAGGATAAATATATTTTGCACAGACTGAAATTTGATATCTTTTTGTTATCTTTCTGTGATAACAGTTTTGACTTACTAGAAGACAATTATTGCTACAGGTTATAAATATGACGGTGGCATTCCCGACTAGACCCAAAATGAATATACAAATATACACAAAAGCAAAAGGAACAAATGCATAGGGGTTTAATGATGGATCCGGATAGATTTGCGAATAAACAGTACAGTTTTCATCATTCACCGACCATGTGATGTTGTTTTCCTCCGCCATGATTCAAGATTCTGAAAATTGTGAATTGTGGCAAACAGCGGAAATTTTTTTTTTTTTGGAAGGCTCCGCCCAATCTGGAGAAAACTTGAAGAAGAAAAAAAAGAGGAGGAGAAGTTTCTTGAACGCGTAAATAATTGGTGAAAATAACGAAGGAAAGAAAATGAAAAAGTTAAACGAATAATAGAGATAATAGTGGTCTTGTTTACTAGAAATAGGGGGAAATTGAACGGAAATTATCTTTGTTTTCAAGTGATGATGGTGATGATCAAATACATGTATATATGGAATATATATGAAAAAAATATGAGAAAGAAAAACGTCACGCTGAAATGCACTTATGTGAAACGAGTCGAAAAGTTAGGAATGATGGATGGCGATTGTGTGTTTGAAAAGATATGTCAATTTATATAGCTTAAACATTCTAATGAATATTGGATGTGTGCGCGCGGAATATACATGACTTTTTCGAAGAGACCTTTTTTTTGAATGATTAAGGGCAGTGCTCATCTGGAAACATCTGACTAAACTCTGCGTGTTCCTGGAAGCCTGAGGCCAGAATAATATTATCATTCACGAGTTCCGGAAATTATAAAATATTTCTATCGCCAGACAAAGTTGAAACCTGGCAGTTGATAAATAGACCACATGATTTAAAAAATCATAAAAGTTCATAAAGTTCAGAATATAGTCTTATTGTCTATTTTGATTTTCTATTCCCTTCGCCAAAATAGGTTCTTTGATTTACTAAACGAAATAGTGAATAAAAATGAGAGAATCAGGCACTTGTATTTCGAAATATCTCGAAGCGAAAGGAATAGAAAAACGAATTGGACAATATCGTTTACTTTTTTTTTTTTTTTNTTTTTTTTTTTTTTTTTTTTTGAAAAATTCATTACGGTTATCGAACACGTGGCACCGTTTTTTTAGAATTCGGGATTTTCGATAAAAATCAGTCCTGCATAACAGAGTTGGGCGGAATTCCGACTTCCGACTTCCGACTTCCGCACGTTTTTAGAGCTTCCGACTTCCGAATTCCGACTTCCGGAAGTGAAAAACTTGATTCCGATTTCCGAATTCCGACTTCCGGAAGTGAAAAACTTGATTCCGATTTCCGAATTCCGACTTCCGGAAGTGAAAAACTTGATTCCGATTTCCGAATTCCTACTTCCGCGAATGGAAATCCTAATTCCGACTTCCGGAAAACAAATTTTAATTCCGTCTTCCGACTTCCGACTTCCGACTTTTCAAAAAATGACTTCCGCCCAAATCTGCTGCATAATTTAATATATTCTTGTTTTTGTGTAAAAATTGGAATGTCGTTTGCAGTATTTTTTGACCAATAATATAAATCCTTGAAACCAGAACTCTGGGTTAATCGCAGGTTCACTAGTCTCCATTTTGGCTAGCTATGGTCTTGTACGCTGATCTCAAATGGAAAAGAACTCTCAATGTAATAAAACCCATAAGGGGATTTTTATAGGAAAATTTAAAAATCTAGTAAATTTGAGTCAAGCATGAAGAGGGAACGTATTCATTAAAGGTAGGATGAAGGGACTCGGCAGTTGCTCTTAGATGAAAGATCACATTTTTTAGGTAGGATCCTAGAGGGATTTTTCAAAGAAAAGTCCAGTATTTCAGGAAAAAAGATCAAATTCAAAAATTCAAATTCAAAAAGCAATTTTCAACGTATACGTTAAAAGTTTCTAAATTTCTTTTTTCAAATTGAATTTTCTTGAAAACTAGGCTTTTTGGTGAAAAATCCTTTGGTGGTTTTACTATTCCCAGGTTGCCCTTTTTTTTTTAAAATTAACCCCCCCCCCTCTAAGAGTTGGACTAGATCAAGGGTGCTAGATTAACTTATTTCAACCAACCTTCTCATAAATTAGTATTTTCACAAAATAAAACCTTCGGAATCATATTAATTTTCAGACACTCTTCAGAATGAAACAGATTTCACCTAAGATTATTTTCTCTTTTGTTTGATAATTATTCCTCCTACATAACATTTATAATGTGTCCTTACGTTTGCATAATATTCATAATGCACGTTCCCAAAACATATGAATTTTTTCATAACAGCTGATATTAGGAACGAGAAAAAACATAGGTTGAAAAGCATTTCATTATTTTTTTTTTCTTCAAAGATCTGGAGAACAAACATGATCAAATGAGAAAAAAAAACAATTGTAAACAAAAACATGATAATGAAAATCTCCTGATTTATATTAAAAAGCACAAAAATGTGCCTTATGTACATACATATGCAGGGGTTTCTATTTTCTAAATTTTGTTGTTCATTCCTTAACTACAATAATCTAATTTGTTAGACGCATTGTTTACCGATAAAAGTATAAATAAAACATCAGCTAGAACCGTTAAAGTTCGAAAATAATACTGTAGCTCAGTCAATTAAAAGTTCAGGTCAATCGTTAGTTATGCACATTATTCTCCTCTCACGCTCTATAGCCAAGTCAATGAGTTTGTTTTCGAAAAAAAAGTTTGTGGAGCTACACTAATTGAACATAAAAATGAGAGTTTTTGAGAAACGGAAAAACTTCCTACTTATTGTACTTATTCTATTTTTATATTTCAAAACTTTTTCTGAAAAAGTAGGCAAACACTTTATTGTTTTTAGGCGTTCATAGAGAAATAATGCTTGAAAAACTGAAAAAAAAAAGAACCAAAAAATTGAGGGTGTCCTCTTAGCCAAAAAAAAACACCTCATTCCGTCAACCAATGGAGAAATAAATGAAAAAAGGGGTTTGAAAAAAAAAAGATTTTCTCATTTTTTTTATTTTGCTTCTATTTCTGTACACCCTCAAAAACCCCCCTGTTGATGATAAATCTCAGAAACCAAAAAAAGAAGAAAAATACTTGAAAATTGAGGCAATATATATATCTACTTTGAAAACTATTATTATTTTCTTTTCATCTAATCTTTTAAAGCCCTACAAGAATGACCTTGCATTGTTTTAGTTAGTTAGTAATACGAATTCGCCCCCCAGTTTTTGTCGAAATTTGTGGAAGCCCTTCAACTTTTGTATAAGAGACTCTTCTCGCCTAATTTTTAGTCGGGAAGTGAAAACACTTGAACAAGGTATTTTGAGAACGAAATAGATAATTGGGAAAGATGTTGTTAATTTTTTCAAGAAAAGGGATTTTTGTTCCTGAATGAATGACAAAAAAGATCCAGGGTGTTCATTAGGGGTTGCAGATGTTTGTGTGGGTTTAAAGAATATCGAATTTAGCAGAACTTAATCTTTTGTCCAAGACGTTGATACATTTTTAAATGAATCTGTTCATTCAACTTTTTATAAATAATTTGATAATGAAATCGCTGTTATCACATCAGTATGGAATTATTTTGAGCAGTTTTGCAAAGATCAAAAACCTACATATCAAGATGGGAGAACAGATATCATTCAAAACAAAAAAATCTGGTTCAGTTTGAAAAATGTTATTATCTCACAATTATTATTGACGACAGTTGGATCGAAATGTCAACTTTTGATAACAATAAAGCAGATCACTGCCAATCACCTACTGTTTTTTTTTTGTTTTTGCTATAAAAATCTTCCGGAAACCAAGGTTTTTCGTGATAATAAGACACATAAAAACCATTGAGGGGTCGAATATTTGGATAATTTCCAAATGAACCAAAAATATTATCATCTATGGAACACGTATGATTACATTGGATGCTTCAAAAAATGCACCACGACAAGACTTCTTTACAAAAAAACCTACGTGCCCATCTATGTATTCTACATCAATTTCAACTAACTATTCCAAGTTTTCATCTTATTTTTTCGTGTCATGAATAAAATATGCGATCCGCCTAGTATCTATATTGTGTTGTGGTAAAAAAACACGGCTTCTATAATATGTTAAATGATTGAGAACAGAGTGAAAAACCCCTACGAAATCCGAAGTTTTTCGAATTTCATTGAAACCTCAAAAAATTTTACTATACGTCAGAAGTTGTCATAATGAAACCAACACATGATTTTTTTTCTGTGTATCACTTTTCTATGAAAATCTGTTTTTTTTAGAATTTATAATAATTAAGAGCTCATTATTCTAAAACTTTTCGAAATCTGAACTGAACTCTCGATAATTTGAAAATAATTAATTTCAGAGTAACTACTCAATTAATAAGTGCTATTACGTCACAGCTACACTATGAAAATGTCAGAAAAAAATCAAACAAGAATAAATAGTATTATTCTTGAAAAAAGCAGGAATGGGGTGAATATATGACATAAGTTATGCAACAAAGAACGGAACGAGAAAGAAAAAAAATAGAAAAATCCTTTTTTTAACGTTGTTTTTGGTGAAAAATAAAGTTATAGGGCAGACTGAGAAAACAAAATTTTCTATGAAAACTTTTTTTTCAGTCTGAGAATACATATCCCATATTCGCTCACTCACTAGAAAAAAAATCGTGTTCAAACTTTGTTAAAATTGGATTATACTAATCTTTTTTCATTTTTTTATCGAGAATGAATACGAAACATTGTGATGAATGAACTTTGGTTTTACTCAACGTTTAGAACAAGGTTCTCTAATCCTACGTGGTAATCTAATTTAAAATGGGATTACTGTAAAATGCAGCATACTTTGCAGAATATTTTATAAGGACAAGCTAGAAATATTCATATTAGAAGGAATCCAATCATCATACATGATATTCACATAAACAATGAATGATTCAGAATTGACCTCATCAAATGTTTATTTCTCGGAGAAGTGACGAAAACGGGCGGAGTTTGAATGCAACACATGAATATTCAAGTTAAAGGTTCATAATTCAAAGTCTCAATTGGGTTCCGAATTTTACCAATAAGGAGAACTCTATTATAAGTACATTCGAAAGAGAGATCTGAAAGGCTTCTTCAAAAAATTAGGAAATTTTCGAAATCGCTCGAAAACAAGAGTCTAAGAATCTAATTTTCAGAAAATACTTGGTTTCAGACAGAAATGCATTAATGCTCAAGCACTGTTGAAACTGCTTCGTCCAGATCTTGGTTGATTGGAATACAATTTTTCGGCTTTTCTAGCAAATAATATTAATTTTCGCAAAAATCAATGCATTTTCATTCATTTCTAAAGCAAGTATCTTTTTTTTTTTGAAATAAAAAGAGAGTAGTTGGTTTTCAAAAAAACCGACCCAATCATTTGAGGCAAGAAAAGTGCGTAGTGAAAAGCCGAACAATTTTTAAATCAGAGCTAGTCAGTGAATTAGACTCTCATGTTATCGAAAGAAGTCCGCTTCAAGACATTTTAGTTTTCAATTGCACATGTGATCAAAGATATATTGTATTTGGAATCAACATGGCCCGATTCAGAAGAATTTTTGGGTGGTAAGACGCATTCTTGAAACACAATTTTGTTTTTCATGAATCCTGTTTAGTTCAGCTTTGTTTCTTTGAGTTTGTTAAAAATCACACGTGAGACCGCATATCAGATGTATTTTTAATTTATTCAGCTAAAACAATACTCTTAATCTTAATTACCATTAATGAGTCAATTTGGACTATTCAATTTATCTAATAAATAAGGCTCATTTTATTCCTAGAAAATGAAGCGGATGTGAAATTTCAAATCTTGTATTTTCGAGAAATAACAAAATTCCGTGTTGTTTGTCTCTCATTCGGAAAAAATAAACAAATTAGCAAGCTCCAATATATTTTGCGACTACTAGACGCGTCGACAAAAAAATCGGGTTTTCAAGCGAATGAATTGAAACTTCCGGTTCAGAAACGAAAAGTTTATTCAAAGAAAAAAAATGCAAAACGAGTAAGCATGCAATTGAGTCAGGGATGAATATTTGACCAACTCTTGAGAGAAGAGCACGCCGTGCTCTTTTGCGCTCATACATACATATATCTCAATTCTGAACGTTGATCAGAATAAGTCATCAGTTTCATGAGTCGAATTTGACACCACTTATTGCTCTATTTGATCTTGAGTTCATTTGAACAGGAAACGGTTCTATTTTTGAAAAATCATTCAAAATGTTAAATATGTCAGCAAAAAAATGTACGAGTAAGTTATTCTAAAATATGCAAAATTATGTTTGCTGGGATCGAGTTCAAAAATTTCCTCTTCTTGTTTTTGTTCAGAAAAGGAAACATATCAAAAATTCTTGTTCCTTAACTTGGGAACAACAAAAATCATTAATTATGAATCGGAGTTCTACTTATTGAAAGACCTGCGTAAAAAGAAAGACATTTTTTTGTTTTTGAAATTAAAATTCAGAAAATGTTCTACGTAGTTTGATGAATACTGATTTCAGAAAAAGGAAAGTTACACGAAACTCATTAGAATACAGAGGGAGTTTTGTGTATGTCTATTGATTTTTCTCAAAAATGAATTCGATGTATGTATCTTGAAAAATAGAAAAAAAAACAATATCTTTCATCAAAACACCTCCAGCTAATTTTTAGGCTTGAGGGACTTCTCACAAAAACTTGATTCTCAAAAATAGATTCACAAGTATATCAGAAGAGGGACAATTTAGAAATCACAAAATATCAAAAGATCCGTCTATGTTTGATCTAGATTTACCACAAATCTATTTACAAAATAAAATTGAACATTTTCGAGAAAAAAAATGAAACATAAGTTGCTTTCAATATCGTTTACTAAGAAAAACAAATGCTGGCATGTTTCTAGTTCTTCATGTGGGTTGGGTGACACAAGATGTATTGCAAAATGTAATGAAGCCAATTCCAGGAGAACCATGTCTCGCTGAGAGAAATAGAATTTTCATGAGATCTTCGATTGGAGAAACCTTTGCTCGAAAAACAAAGCTTCAGTGTCATTTTGTGGCAGCTGAAATCTAAATTTCATGAGTTCATTTAATAACAATTTTTACAGAAACTTGGATGAAGGTTTTTTTTTTAAATTTTAATTGAGTATCAGAAATATCATCAGTTAGTTCATAACACTAACATCCTGTAACGGAGGACTTCTAGTTGTTTCGGGAAAACGTAATTAAAAATATGTAGCTTACAAGGGAACCTTCGAATTTGCCCGTGGGGTTTCGAAATGAAACATATGTTGTCTAATAGTTTTCGATGAGTTAGAAACGATCCCGTAAAAATTAGCTGCGTTTCGGTCAGCGGAGCACCAGAAAAAATGCTTCAAAGTTTTGTTAAAATGAGCGAAATAGTGTACAGAAATGAGAAGGAAGAAATATATGTCAAAGTGGCGTAGCGGGGAGAGCAGTTGACTCATAGTGGTAAGGCCGCGGGATCTATCCCTGCCGCCGGCGAAACTTTTTTCATTTTTCTTTTTTATTAACTTTTCCAATGTATTGAAATTGTTTCCGAATTAATTCCCAATGTTTTTATCTGCGAAAAGTCATTATTTTGATTTTGCAAGAAAAAATTATTTTTTTAAACTTTATTTTTTTTTCAAATTTTCAAGTACATTATAGACCCTATAATCCAGCAAAAAAAATTCAACTATATTTCTGAAATGTCTAATATTCGAGAGAAAAATCCCACATCTTAATAAAATAATTCATAAATTTCTAATTCTAGAGCGCAGTGTGGAATGTGTTTTCCAAACTTTTTTTTCTAAAAAGTTGATAATGCTTCTGATTCAGTGAAGAGTGATTCGGCTTTCTGACCAAAATTCTCATTGACAATAAAAACCTATTGGTATATTTTAATGTTGTAGTTGAAAAATCTGAAGTTTGTTTTATATGTATTCAAAAAGTAGGAGAAATGTGATTTTTTATAATTATGGAAATATATGTGGAAAATAAAAGCACACGATATTTGGGTTTCTATGAAATAATAATTTCTAAATAGTGAAATGATTAGGGCAGAGAGTTTAGGTATTCTGTGCCAATTTTTTTTGTATGAAAATTGTAAACAACTTCATATTTTTTTGTGAATTCAACGTTCCAAATAAATCTAGAAATATTTATACCAAAGATGGATACATTATCACAGGTTGAGTCCATATAAAATGAGATAAAATATGTGTTAATAATAATAGCAAATATCACCTAAAGTTGTCGAGCTTTTCGGTTTTTCGCTTCTCAAAATTTTAAATGATCACGATTATTTTTAGTACATCAAATGACGTTGCAATAAGCTTCAGTAGATCACAACCTCTAGATATAAATATTGGATTTTTGTACATATATGTATGTCCATGAGTTTGTAGAAAATCAAACTTCAGGTTGAAAAATGCGAGAAAATTGTATTGTAAACATAATATGAATGAGTACCTAACTTGATATGATATGAAAACATGTTTGAAATTGTCGAGTTTTTTGCGCATTATCTCTAAAAATCACTTGTTTTTATCTGCAACAAATCATACGCTGAAAAAAGTTATCATACTTTTGAAGAAAATCAAACAAGCTCAGATTTTTGTGATATTTTCAACATATGCAGGATTTAATGAGTCACCATGAAATTTTTGATGTAGAAAATGTTGAACAAATCTTTACAACATAACAAATTTGAAATATTGATATTTCACATCTGGCTTTTTGGTGACATTTATTATTTTTTGTTACTTCGTTTTTTTCAATTTTCATGTTCATCGTTTTCTATATGAATTTGTGCGTCATATTTTAAAAACAGTGGTATCAGAATAAATGAAAAACCATTTTGATGAAAACTTGGAAAAACCAAAATTCAATTTTCAACAATGGAACACTGACATTCCTACAGTGTGTTTGAATTGAACAATAATATGAATTTTTTTGCCAATTGTTCCATTTTTGTATAAAACCTTCCAATTCATAATGATAAAATATTCATTCGGAAAAATGAATTTATTCTTAATAATTCTTCTCGCTCCTTTTGTATTTTGCAACCTACCGCGGCTCACAAAACAAGCGATACCGGTTGAATATTTCCTAACATTGAAAACCTATTTACCAGGCTATGGATATGCTAAAGAATTTGAAAACACGTTTGAAGGAAATGTGATTATTAATCTGAAGTTGGATACGCCTGCTGATTCGATAACACTACACGCATCGAAAAATATTAGTTTCGACTTGGGGAAATGTACTGTCATCTCTCAAACAGTGAGTGAAAAAGTTGCGTCTAGTTTTGAGATTGGGCGCATTCTTTCCCATGAAAAAATTAGAGCATGTATGAAAACAACTAACTCGTTAGTTATTTGAAATAAAATAAACGTTTTCAGTCCGAAGGATCAAGCACGAATGTTGTGAAAGCTATAACCAAAAGTGACGAATATCAACAAGTCGAAATAATATTTGATCAAGAGGTCCCAGCGGGAAATGTCTCCCTCAATCTAACCTATACTTCACATTTTAATGCTGGTGATTTAGGCTTTTATCTGTCTCCGTATGAGGATAAAGAAGGAAGAACCAAGTATGCAGCAGTTACACAATTCGAACCCTATTCTGCAAGATCTGCAGTCCCATGCTTTGATGAACCGGATTTTAAGGTAATAATGAATAAGTCTTCTTTCTAGAATTGAATTTTCAGGCTGTTTGGAATGTGATTATTTATCATCCACCAGGAACAACTGCTCTATCTAACACACCATCCGAGTTTGAAAAAGACGTTACCATTTTCAGAGTAACCAGATTCCAAAAAACTCCAATAATGTCTTCATATTTGTTAGCATTCGTGATTTCGGAATATGAATACAAATCCGCTGTTGCAAAATCTGGTTTAACGGTGAGCTAGAAAACTAAACTGTGATAAAGTTTGTGTTCAGGTTCGAGTATTCGCACCTCATTCAGTCTATGATAAAATCGACTCTGCCTTGACTGGGGCTGTGAAAGCATTTGACTATTTCGAGAATAAAACTGGAATCAATTTCCCAATTTCAAAAGTCGATTTGATCGGGTTCCGAAAATTTGGAGCTGGTGCTATGGAGAATTGGGGTTTGATAACTTTCAAGCATCTTGCATTGTATGGTTCTCCAAAGATCACTTATGAGATAATTGCACACGAAATAGCTCATCAATGGTTTGGAAATTTAGTCACCGCTCAATGGTGGGATGAACTATGGTTGAATGAAGGATCTGCGACGTTCTACGAATGTCTGGGTGCTGATTATATGTCTGATGGGTTGTTCGGCTTCGCAGAGCTAGTTCGTCAAACTACTTCTGTTTATCTCGACAGCCATTCTTATTATCGATATTATGAACAGCCAACGACAGTTCAAATTGACTCATTGAAATCAATCGACAACGCATTTGGAGTTACAACTTATGAAAAAGGAGGTGCAATTTTGAATATGTTCAGAAATGTGATAGGTCATCAGAATTTCGATGAATCCATTAACAACTACTTGAGAGGCCGATCATATTCAAATGCAAATTCATCTACATACTACAGCTATTTCAAAATGCCTCCGAATGGTCCATCTTCGGTATCTGAATTCCTTCAACCATGGTATAATCAAGCTGGACACCCTCTTATCACTGTCAATTCTTACAATAGTACTCACAATGTTCTGACACAAAGTAGATTCGATAACAAACAATTAGAAGAAATCGATAAAAACAATAAATATCCAATTTGGGGATATCAATGGGATATTCCAGTATGGTATAAGAATAAAAAAAATCAAATGAGAATGGTGTGGCTTTTCAAAAATTCATCAGCTTTTATCGTGAAAAACGTAACAATCAATCCCTACGGAAATGGAATATTCAGAATTAACGACCAAACAAACACGAGAATCGAAACTCAAGATCCAGGATATATACAATCCCGACTGAGTGACTCATTTGCACTTCTCATGCTAGATCACATTTCTTTCGAAGAATACAATAAAGTTGTAACTGGATTGGGAGAACTTGATGAGGATAGTCGACAAGTTGTTGAAGCTCAAAAGAAACTTCTTAGTGGACATGGTTCGATTGACGATTTCCGCCAAATTGCAAAGTAGGTTCAAACATTTGATTCGTGTTCTAATTTTTATTAATTTAAGATTCGAATCTATGCACCATGTTGATTCCGCTTTGACAATGCAAACTACTTGGAGTAACTTCAAACAGATGAACTCGATAAGGAGAAAATACTGAATATATTTTGAATAATGTCTCATTTTCGAATTCATAAATCATTTTCCAGCAGAGAAACCAGGTTAACGTCGTATAAATATGCATATGTTCACAACGATTTTGAAGAAAATGAGCGAAATTATGAAAAATTGAAACTAAAATTTCAACAAACACTAAGAAGAGGTAGGAGAATGAATTATTTATATATTAGAACTTGACACTGAAATGGTTCGTGTTGGACGTTTTGATAAGATGAATTTTCGGAATGGTGGATTGGTAGTGAGCATGACAATCGTATTCATTGCAGGATGTGAACCAGTTATTGCCAACAAAACTGAGACTACTTCTGTAATGCATTTACCAGCTAATGCTGTCCCGGTGTGTATGAACAACAAGTCTGGCTGTTTCAGTTAACTTACCTTTCATTCTTTGGATTTCGAATATTTCAATGAGAAAAACAACAAATAATGGAACAAGAAGTATGTTAGTCGATCCTTGTGTCACAAGGCTTAAAACTGATGATTTATATTTCTTTGCATATGAAGCAGATAATGTTCGATTTTTCATATTTAGTATTTGCAACATTTTGATAGTTGTGAACAATAATGTAATGAATAGGAAAAAACCACATATTGGTATGAAAAGTGCAAAAATTATTTGAAAAGTTTTCAAATCCACAGTTAAAAAGTCTTCGAAGTTTGATAAATACATGTCTTTCTTCAGTTTTTCTAGTTCTTCTTCGGATGGCAAAACAAAGAAAAATAGAAGCATTGGTATTTTATTAAAAATAAACATAAGAAGCATGCATCTCCTTGCTCGTGTACCTTTGTCACTTGGTTTTTGCAATTTCAAAATTGCAGTATATTTTCGCAAAAAACAAGCAGCTAAAGAAGACAACGCACTCTCAAAACATATATCGAATATTAAAATAGAGTGTCTCGATGGTATCCTGAACCACTTCCATAAGTAACCATTCATTGTATGACCAGCAAAGTGAGGATACAATATGACTGGTTGGAGCATGTAAAAAATGATGATATTCATTGAAAAATAAGACATTTGTAACCATAGTAGATAATATTTGAAATTGTCAAATTTTTCACTTTTATAGATAATTATATATATTGCCAAAGAGTCCAGAAATATGGCGAAAACACCGATTGAATCATAATATATTATGAGACCTGTTGGGTTATCGTAGATATCCATCAAATTATCAACTTGTAAAATGTATTCACTTCTTTCTCAAAGCGGCAGGTGTAAACTCGGTGCAAAAAAAGTTTGGTGAGAAACGCTGAAAATACGTGTCGGTTTTTAAAATCAGAATGAAAAAAATTAAAACCAAAAAAAGAAGAAAAAAGTAATGAAATGTTGATAAAAATTACGGAAATACAAATTTTTATTTGAAATAACTTCAAGATTTGTTTCGAAAAAATATAAATTATTTCTCAAAAAATCAAGTATCAATTAACAAAATATTTTTATTTTTTTGGAAAACAATCAAATAAGGAACTTCACCGCGGATTCGTCCAACATCATCAGAGTAATTTTGAATTAGAACGGAATTTCTAGTTCTGGCTAGTGGTTTTCTATAAACTTATTTACCTCATTGATTCTCTAAACTATTTTTGCGACTGAATTATCAAAATCAATTGAATGGTCATCTCCAATTCCGAAGATTACTTCTTTGTCGTTATGAGTTCAATTTCCTGAGAAAATATCATTTGTTTTTTAATTCTTCGAGTTAATTGTTCCCGAGCCTGTTTGAGTTTGCTGTTAGAACTGAATTCATTGCTAGTTTCGAAAAAAAATTCAATATTGAAAAGATACTGCAGCTCTATATTCTTAGAGTTAGAAGTTCTTTAAATGAGAGGGGAGGAAATTTTTTATACGCCTTTTGGTGAAAAACTCATAGTGTTTCAGTACTATGTACATATATGGAAGGTTCTCTTTCATTTAACATCAACTTTCCAGTTGTCATTACCCCATCTTCAATCAAAGAGATGATCTTCTATTAAAGGCGCATTGTTTTCTCGCCAAATGTTCTTTTTTTAGATTTTCAAAAAACAGGAGCTCGAAGAGTGAAAAAAAATCTTGCGGTAGCCTGAAAAGTTCAAGAAATGTTATAATTTTTGAGACATAACAAAAAAACACAATACAGGTGAAATACATTACAGAAGCGATAAATGTTAACAGGTGAGAATAGTTTTTGATCAAAGACTTCTGACAAAATGTTTACGCAACAAACCCCAAAATCCACTTTTTTCAGGTTGAACAAAAATAACAAAATTCATAAGTAAAAATTATATTTATAACAAGATTGATGCATGTGGCAGGTGAAAATAGTTTATGTCGGAGGTTTTGAACAAAAATTATTTGTACTAACCTGGTAAATTTGTTTTTTTTTGAAAAAATACTCAAATCATTGTCGTCAAACAGGGGTGAGGTGTTTAGAACCGAATCTATGAAAAATATAACTAAATTACTTTAATTGTGTTTTTTTCCGAGATCTTCTTCTTGAAAATTAGAAATTTTGTGTTGGAAACCCGATGTTATGGTCAGTATCACAAGGGATTGATGATCCTGTGTTTTTTTTTTTGCAAAGTACATAATTTTACATATACGGAACATTTGACACGCAAATTTCATACAAATTTCTTTAAAAAAACCAAAATAGGAATGTCATATGGTAATTGAATTATTCTGGAGAATCTGAAAAAAGTTTTCTATTGTCCGAGTTGAATTGATCAATGTTTGACTAAACAGTGTTATTGTTCGATGTACAGTATAAAAATAAAGGGAACCCAGAAAAATCATGAAAAATGAACTCATTCTTTCTTCTTCTAACACTTCCATTGGTCTTCTGCGATGTTCCACGTCTTCCAACTCATATCAAACCAATTGATTATAACTTGGTTATAGTCACACATTTGCCAGGTTATGGATATTTGCCAGAAAATGATCGAAATATGACATTTGAAGGCGAGGTTGCTATTGGACTGAAGATCACTCAACCTTTTGGTTCATTAACTCTACATGCTTCAAAAAATATTATTTTTGATATTGCAAACTGCTTCATAGTACAGGTAATTTATAGGGAAGTATATCCGATCTCAAACTCATATATTTTCTTTATTCAGAATAGTGCCAATATACCAGTAATCAGTATAACCGAAAGTGATGAGTATGAACAAGTTGTCCTTCATTTCCAAGGAAAAATTAATGCCAACATTCAGACAACATTGTTCATCGTCTATAATTCCTCCATAATCAAACGTGGAGTACTGTCTTCTGAATATGAAAACAAAGACAATGCTACAAAGCTCGCTCTTTTCACGCAATTCGAACCGAATAATGCCAGATATGCTATACCTTGTTTCGACGAACCCGAGCTTAAGGTTTTCGAGGAAATCTGGTTTTGAGACAACGTATTATTTTATAGGCACCTTGGACACTGGTTTTGATACATCCTCAAGGAACCACTGCACTTTCTAATACACCAACAGTTGATGTTGAGTATATTGGAAATAATATGACATTTACAAGTTTTGAAAGAACTCCGATAATGTCGTCGTATTTATTGGCTTTCGTAGTTTCCGATTTTGAATATAAAACTGCCTCAACTAAATCAGGTCTCTCAGTGAGTTGACTTGAAGTCATGAAGTCAGTCATGAAGTCAGCTAGACATTGTTTTTTTCCAGGTACGTGTCTACGCTCCACCTAAGGATTTTGATAACATCGATTTCGCTTTGAACGCTGCAGTCAAATCATTTGCGTATTATGAAAACCAAACTGGAATCAACTTTCCAATCTCTAAAGTAGATCTGATTGGTTTTAAAACATTCCCTCATGGAGCTATGGAGAATTGGGGACTCATAATATTTGTCGATCGCGCATTGTATTCTGAAGATGATTACACTGTACAAATTGTTGCACATGAAATAGCTCATCAATGGTTCGGAAACTTGGTGACAGCAAGCTGGTGGGACGAAATATGGCTGAATGAAGGATTTGCAACATTGTACCAATATCTTGGATCAGAATATGTCACTGATGGAAGTATTGATTTTGTTGAAGGAATGGCTAGAACTGCAGAAACATATATTTATCATCATGATCGAGGTTATCCAAATGAGAAACCAACGACCAAACCAATTGAATCCGTGGAATTATTAATGGACGCATTTGATTCATTCACCACTTATGACAAAGGCGGAGCAATTCTGAACATGTTTAGAAATGTGGTCGGGCAATCTAACTTTGATGAATCAATCAAAAACTACTTGAAAGGTCAATCATATGCAAATGCAAACTCTTCAATTTTCTACAGTTATTTCAAAATGCCAGCAGGCGGCCCTTCTTCAGTATCTGAATTCCTTCAACCATGGTTCAATCAAGTTGGACACCCTCTTATTACTGTCAATTCTTACAATACAACTCATGATGTTTTGACCCAAAGTAGATTCGATAACAACAATTTGAAAGAATTGGATGAAAATGTGAAATATCCAGAATGGGGATATAAATGGGATATTCCAGTATGGTATTCTACTTCTGACAATGTATATGATATGGTGTGGCTTCTCCGAAATTCTTTGGCTTACGTTCCAAGAAATGTCACAATTAATCCAACAAAGGAAGGAATTTTCAAAGTGAAGTATAACAACACTTCTGAGAATAACAACACTAATCTTGAGAAATGGCGAGGTATGATACAATAAATTAAAAAAAATAAACAATGTCGTATTTTCAGTTATCGAATCGATTGCAAAAATGCGTAGTAAAGTGTAGGACTTGTTATCATCTTGAGCCTGATTTCGATCCAAATAAAGTTATTTTACTCGTAATTATTCATGATATCTAAAATAAAAACGTTTGTTAAAAATTGGTTTTATATATTATATTCCAAAAACAAAGAGAAAAAACTTCATTAAAAGTTTCAACATCAACATTCAAGAATTATTTGCATTTGATGAAAGAAAAAGGTTATCCAAATCTGAAATGAAATTATATGACATTTACCAACAACAATGGATCATTGCTATAAACTAATTGTTCGATTTTCAAACATCGCATTTTCAAATGAAGAAAATGAAATACTGATCTGGATAATTCAAAATTGCTGACAAGGGAGCTTCGCGAGGTTTTGCTTTCAACTTTTTCTCAAATGTTGTATAATTATATGTAGAGTTTGGTCTCCTGATCACCATGCTATATTTTTTATCCGCCGGAAATTTTTGTGAAAAAAATCATGAAAAATAAAAGTTATTTCATGACCATTTTCAAGGGGAATAACTGAGGCATTTACATTCGAAAATATGACCACGTGAATACAAATTTGTTTTTTTTTTGTGTTGCCCTTATTTGTCTAAAAAATCATAACTTTTTCACGAAAATTTCTGGCGGATAAAAAATATACCACGATGATCAGGAGGTCGAACTCTATAAGTATACAAATTTTAGGAGAAAGTTGAAAGTAACAGCTCGCGAACTACACTTGTGAGAAACATTCCAAACAATGAACGTCAAGTTAGAAGTACTGATGGTTTGAGATACCTAGAATTATGAAATTATTCAAATATGATTGACGTTCATATGTAACGGTTATTGATAATTTCCTCATTGAGAATGTATTTTTAGAAAAAAAACTTTTTGTCCAAACTACATTGATAAATGTTTGACAAAACATTCTTATTGTTCTGTTCACAGTATAAAAATCGAAGATTCTTCGAATATTGATGGAAAATTATTCCTCTTATTCTACTCCTAAAACTTCCATTGGTCTTCTGTGATGTTCCACGTCTTCCACCTCATATTAAACCAATCGACTACAACTTGGTCATAGTCACACATTTGCCAGGTTATGGATATTTGCCGGAAAATGATCGAAATATGACATTTGAAGGCGAGGTTGCTATTGGACTGAAGATCACTCAACCTATTGGCTCAATAACTCTACATGCGTCGAAAAATATTATTTTTGATATCGAAAACTGTTTTGTGATCCAGGTGAGGAATTTTCTGGTTTCCGAATATTAGTAGGGTAACTAGAAAAACGCTGGGATTCTTATTTTGTTGTTTTTCTAATGAAAACTTTAGCAGCAATCTCTCGTTACGCCGTGATCTATAATGTAAAGCAAAGCAAGATATTTTCTATGTTCAAGTCTTTTTACGAAAAAATGAATCATTTATAATGCTTGCATAGCAATTTCATGTTTTTTTCAGAACAATTCCGAAGTCTCAGTTGAGAGTATAACTGCGAGTGATGAATATGAACAAGTTATTATTCATTTATCACAAAAAATCAATGAAAATATCCCAACAACTCTCGTGCTCGCATACAATTCTTCAATCATCAGTTTAACTCGTGGAATATTTTTATCTGAATATGAAAACAAAAATGGTTATAAGAAGTTTGCACTTCTCACTAAATTCGAGCCAAACTCTGCCAGATATGTTATTCCTTGCTTCGATGAACCGCAACTCAAGGTTTCTGATGTAACTTGCTCAAAAATGAAACAGTTCTTTACAGGCTACTTGGACTACCACTTTAGTTCATCCTCAAGGAACCACTGCACTTTCTAATACTGCAACAGTTGATGTTGAAAAAATTGGGAATAATATGACATTGACAAATTTTGAAACAACTCCGATAATGTCGTCGTATTTATTGGCTTTTGTAGTTTCAGATTTTGAATACAAAACTGCAATAACAAGTTCAGGGATATCAGTAAGTCAATTTAGTGATTTCAAACAGAAGGTTGATATTGATTTATGTATACCATAACTTTTATTTTTTGCAGGTACGAGTTTTTGCTCCACCCAAACATTTTCATTCCATCGATTTTGCTCTGAACGCTGCCGTTAAATCATTGGAATTTTTTGAAAATATGCTTGGAATCAACTACAGACTCTCAAAAATTGATTTGATAGGTTTCAAAAAGTTTCCTTCGGGAGCAATGGAAAACTGGGGATTGATTACTTTTGGGGAACACGCGCTGTATTCCGAAAATGCTTTTGTTATTGAAATAGTTGCTCATGAAATAGCTCATCAATGGTTTGGCAACTTGGTGACGGCGAGTTGGTGGGACGAAATATGGTTGAATGAGGGATTTGCAAGTTTTTATGCAAACTTTGGAATTGAAAATGTCACTGAAGGAAATATTAGCTTCGTAGAAATGATTGGTGACAATGCTGGATATTATCTTGATCAGCATAGAACTGGTATTTATCATGAGCAGCCAACAACCAAACCGATTGACACATTGGAATCGTTCGGTTTGGCATTTGATCCATTCACTACATATACGAAAGCTAGTGTAATTCTAAACATGTTCCGAAATGTTATTGGAAACACCATTTTTGATGAAAAAATCAGAAATTACTTGATTGGTCAATCATATTCAAATGCAAATTCATCAATTTTCTACAGTTATTTTGAAATGCCAGCAGGCGGCCCTTCTTCAGTATCTGAATTCCTTCAACCATGGTTCAATCAAGTTGGACACCCTCTTATTACTGTCAATTCTTACAATAGTACTCACAATATTCTGACACAGAGTAGATTCGATAACAACAAATTGAAAGAATTGGATGAAAGTGTGAAATATCCAGAATGGGGATATAAATGGGATATTCCAGTATGGTGTTCTACTTCTGACAATGCATATGATATGGTATGGCTTCTCCAAAATTCTTCAGCTTACGTTCCAAGAAATGTGACAATTAATCCAACAAGAGAAGGAATATACAAAGTGATGTATAACAACACTTCTGAAAAATTCAATTCTGAGAAATGGCAAGGCATGGTACAATTGAAAAAATGAGAAACTAATTTGTATTTTCAGCTCTCGAATCAATTGCAAAAATGACCAGCAAAGTTTAACAATGTATACTTTCATTAGTTTAATTTTTTATTGTAATAAATTTTTTACTCGCAATTCGTCGAGGTAAAAATTTCTGTGAAAATCATATCGCTTTTTGAAATTTCGTATTTTTTCAAGTCATTTGCGACCAACACTACCAACACCCTGTTTTTTTTCATTGAAAGATGGAAAGAAAAAAAACTCACCGTGCACTTAGAATATCACAAGACATCATTCAATTTTCTTTATGGTACTATAAGAAAAACAAGTTAACACTATATTTTATAAAAAGAAAAGTTATATGAAAAATTCTAAATTTCTTGAATGTTGCTGAAGTTGAAGTTGTATAATTTGAAAACTCAAGAATAATTATTAGACATTGAGATGACACGTATTTTTCGTTTTGACATAACAAACGTTCTATAAGGTGGATTTGAAAAAATCATGACGATAGTGTTCACTGTGGGGTAGGAACAAGCGATAGAAATTGAAACCGATATGACATCTGTATGTTTCAAAATCAAATTGAATAATAATTTTCTCACCTTCCATGCCGCCAACTTTGAAATACTCTACTATCAAAACTATAAGTAATGGCGCAGCCAGAAAGTTGGTTAAACCTTGTAAAAACAAGCTCAAAACGGATGCTTTATATTTCTTTGCAACTGCAGGCGACAACGCATGACTTCTCACACTGAGTATATGAAACATGTTTAATTGTGAAAATGACAGAACGAAACAAAAATTCACGCCAGATATAACGATGAACAACACAAAAACAATTTGAATACGTCCCAATTCGATTATAAAAATATCTTTGAACTTCGAAAAATAGGGGTCATTCTTCAACCTTTCAAGATCTTCTGTTGTTGGCAAAGCGCAAGCAAATAAAATAATTGAAACAACGTTTAGTAAAAATGAATGAATCATGAATATCTTAGCCTCCAGTCCATTGTTGTTTCGATTTTTTAATCTCAATATTGTCATATATTTTCGCAAAAAACAACACTCTAAAGCAGTTAATTGACATTCAAAAACAGCCACAAAAATGAATCCAGATATTTTTGATGGTATCCCAAACCATTGCCAAAAATACCCATTCAATGTATGACCAGCCAAATGAGGATAAAGTAATACTGGTTGAAGCCCGTACAACGTAACAAAATCGAACAAAGTAATAGATATTTGTAACCATAATAAGAAATATTTGAAGTTGTCAAATTTCTCGCTTTTATTTATAATTATATATATTCCGAGGATATCAATTGGTATTGAAATAATGCGGAGTGAATCATAAAATTTGATAAGACCTTTTGGATTGTCGAGTATATCCATAACTTTGGTTGAAATAAAATGAGTTCAGTTGTTTAATCAGAACAGGTGTAAATTGTCGATTAGGGAGAAGCATAAACACGTTTTCCGAATAATGATCTCGACTAGTTCGATACGTCTGCCAAGAAATAATATCGGTTCTACAGGGTTTTTACCGTGACACGCGGAAAACGTAATATCTCCAGTTGGAGCAAGGAAAATTTAATCCTCAAGAAGTCAACCAGAACCTAAATCCTTATATTGAACATACTTAGAATGTTAAAAAAAAAACCTGGTTTCCTTTGTCGTTTTTTGAATATTGTTCGTTATACTGAGATTATCTGTGTGATTAGCGTAAATAGTACTTTCTGGTTAGTTTGAGGCCAAGAAACTACCTTTCACTCAAAATGTGACATTTTTTACGAAAATGAAAAATGTGTAACAATTCTTATGAAGCACCCT
This sequence comes from Caenorhabditis sp. 38 MB-2015, assembly GCA_900536415.3. Lineage (NCBI taxonomy): Eukaryota > Metazoa > Nematoda > Chromadorea > Rhabditida > Rhabditidae > Caenorhabditis > Caenorhabditis quiockensis. Next base: position 132,294 of record LR550648.1, on the reverse strand, counting down.
GTATTCTCGAAAACAAAATACATGCTCCGGGAATAAAATTCCAAGAAACTACCATATTTACTTGAAATGTGACATTTTTTTTAGGCAAATGAAAAATGTGTAACATTTCTTATGAAGCACTCTGTATTCTCGAAAATGAGATACATGCTCCGGGAATAAAACGAATAAGCGTCTCAGAATAATATTCGGAATATTTTTTAGCTCGAAAAAAATGATGTACATATTGTTTTGGGATCCTCTTTGACTTTCATTCTAGGATAAATCCGAATTATCGTACTTTTAAAAAAGTCAATTTTTTTTATTAAGAACAGAAAATTAATTGTGAAAGTTTCTATATGGCAGTGTCGTTACTTTTATCGGAAGGAATGAATTATTCGAAGTCGATATGACGTGATTTGGTCGTTTGGACATGATAAATGATCTATACGGTGCATTAGAAACAATCATTACAATAGTATTGACTGCGGGATATAAACAAGCAATTGCAATTAAAATTGAGATAGCGTCTGTAATTGTTTATCATCTTTCTGAAGTAGTTTAGTTCTTACCTCCCATGCCAGGTATGTTAATATACATAACAACTAGCACTAGAAACGGGGGACCAGCAAGTGAGTTAGTCATTCCTTGTAAAAATAAACTTAACACGGATGGTTTATATTTTCTTGCAGTCATAATGGAAATTGTATTAATTTTCCCTCGGAGTATATAAAACATGATGAGGTGTGAGAAACCTAGTACACAACCGAAATTTACACCGGAAATTACGATGAACAACACGAAAAGTATTTGGGCAGTTCCCAAATTGATAATAAGTATATCGTTAAAATTTGAAAAGTATGTTGTATTTTGAAGTTGTTCAAGTTTTTCTTCAGTTGGCAATGCCAAATATAACATTATAATTGAAACAACGTTCAGCGAAAATGAATAAACCATGCCAATCTTTGATAAAAAGCCACGGTTGTTTCGATTTTTCAATTTTACAATTGCATTATATTTACGCAGAAAAAAAAAACTCCAGCGCAGTTAATTGAAATTCGAAAACAATTATGAAGATTAGAATTGATATTCTGGACGGAACTCCAAACTACTTCCATAAATAACCATTCATCATATGACCAGCCAAATGTGGATAAACTAGAACTGGTTGTAGTCCATATAAAGTTACAAAATACAATAATGAAGAAATCGAAATTTGTAACCATAATAAATAGTATTTGAAGTTATCAAACTTTTCGCTTTTGTATATAATCACATAAATACCAAAAATATCAATAGGTATTGAGATTAAACAAAGTGAATCATAAAATTTTATAAGGCCTGTTGGATTGTCGGGTATATCCATTAGTTATGTCAGATATAAACTATTTTCAGCTTTTTTCTACTTACCTCGCAGCAGGTGGAATTTGAACCAAAGTTTTTTTTTTCCTGAAATGTCAATATATCAACAATGTAGACGCATTTTCAACTAGAGATGAATGAATTGAAAACTGTTTCCTTTGATGATACAAAACTTCGCTAAAAACAGCAACTGATGAATAACATAGTTCAATTACCGTTTGTCGAATATGATCTTAAATGTACTAAGACTTTGTAATATTTTTTCGTTTGTTTTCCACTTGACGCAGCTGAAATCTAAATACTATGAAAGACGTCTGAAACCTAGATGTTGAATATGACTGGGGCAGTTATATCTGCTTGATACTCAAAAAAACTTATCTTGAGCAAAAAAACATATCCGATCTATCAAAAATCTTGTAACTGAGAAAATTTGTGATTCGAATTTTGTTTTCGGATTAATAACACCCCAGGAAAACTGAAAAATGAGATAGTAGCACGCTATACGTTATTATCTCATAAATGAAATTTCGGGATTAATTTTTCGAACACCACATTCTTATTTCAAAATCCTCTGTTTACACGTTAGTGATGTTCTCCTTAGTCTTAAAATGTTCGCAATTTTTGTCTAAAAAAAAATTCTGACGTCTCATTGAATCTCAAACACTAACTGCGTTGTAATTCAAAGTTCAAACCAGAGACGAACTAGTTTTTTTTTCAAGAACAGGTGAAAACTGTTATGAAACTGAGGACTTTTACATTTTTTGTTTGAATCAGTGCAGATATAACACACACGTGTGATGTTGGGTGCATGAAAAAGTTCAGGCTGTTAAAAAATATCCTACTAGGTTTTCTCTCTACTCACAGACGTACAATAGGTAGGCATAGTTATGTATAATAATTGCTTCACAGATTGAAGCTCCTAATTAAGAAAAATGAATAAAGTTAGTATTTATCGTATTTTTTGTTATTTGAGGTATACACTATGATTATGAACTATTTTTTTGAATTTTCGCAGTTTGTAATTTTGTTAATATACATAAATTAGATATGAATCAGTTTATAGAAATTATTCATTTTGGGGGCATTTTGTTTATTTCATTACAACAACACTTAATTATGACTTAACGCGACACATTTCTCAGTGAAAGACAAAGGAATAGTTGCTCTAGCTCTTCTTGCATTTTCCACCAAATAACATTCACCATTAAACCCAATCGCCTTGACAATTTCACCAGCTCGAAGCATCACACCACTTGTCGGATCTCAAGAAAATAATTAATTGTAAAACTTATGCCTCAAGAAAAAAAACCTTGAAAGTCGATCAAAATGTTTCTTCTTTGTGGGAAGTGATGTTTCTTCCCATCTCGGATAGTATATTGTCTCGGTGATGGCATTCTAGGTACTGTCATGCTGACACATCGGGATGTTCTGCTTTCTGACAAGCTAGTGACATTGGCAAACACTGATCGATAAAGATCTAATTGGTATCCGAGCCCATTCTCATGCACTCTGGCATACTCCAATGATTCATTGCTCTACAATAAATATTAAAAAAAAGAGTCCCCAGCTTTATATGAAATATTATCAAACCTTAAGGCAAATGATTTGTTGACAACTTGTATCAGCTATCTCTTTCTTCAGTTTTTTGATACACTCCATAACATTTTCAACAATTGATTTACCATCATAAGGCCAACTGACAGCTGATGGTATGAAATTATCGTCAATGATAATGCATTCCACATCAGAAGAAAATAAATTGACACCAAATTGGAATGAACAAGATCGATAATCGAAAATTGAGATCTGGAAATGTTCATGTGAAAGATCGGTTTAAAACACTTATTTTTGAAATGATAAAAATAATTTAGGATTCAACTCACTAAATCTCTTGGTAGTACATTTGTATTCCTCTCAATCATTAATCTCGGATCATAATTAATTTCAAAATAATCAGAACAATGTTTCAACATCATATGTGACCTTTCTTTCCAATCTTCTTGATTTCTAGTTCCTACTCCAATACTTTGCAACATTTTATGAATCATTTCCGAATCTGTTCCTTGAACAATATCATTCGTAGCATTGACAATAAACTCATTCAACGAGTTCTGTGTATTTCGAACATAACCCGGAATATCAACAATGTGGATTGTATGACTGTTATCATTAAATGTTCCAACACTGACACCTGAATCGGTTATAACACTTGTTCGATCATAAGAATCCGGAAATATATCCAATAACGCGTTGATCTTATCAATCATGTATTTCACCGTTCTAGAATACAACGCGGTCACAAAATTATCTCGAATTATCCGACTCTAAAGAAAAACTTTCAATGAATTTTTGAAAACTATGAATCTCACATCCATCTGAGCATCGGAAACCATATATCGATACATAGCCAATGCAGAAACTTCAAGAAGATGACATGCATCTTCGAGATCTAAAAAACTGATGATTAGTTCTGAAAAAAATTAATCTCATGTACCTGCGATGTTCTCAACATCAGTTCCATTGGGAGTTTGACTGAAACTCAAATTATTCAGAAGAATGCAAGCAGAAACAATCTGAAATTAAAATCCTGAAAAATATATACAGAAATAGAGCAACCTTCAAAACATCGGTAACATCAATTCCTAGATTATGAAGAGCCATACGAACATCATCAAAATTACCGTAACTGCTACAATTTTCACGCAATCGAAATCCAGCGATTCGATACTTTTCTGAAAAAATAAGAACCTCGAAGCTTTCTATCTGTCATAAAAATATGTATACCTTTCTCAACTTCACTTAAATCATTAGCAACCATTGCGAAAATATTCGCGCGACACCCGCGACTCATAGATTTTATTGGAAAATGTCGCAAGACGATTCGATGCAATCTATTATCTCTTGTTTGAAACACGTAGTGTAGAACCTGAAAATTGTTTTTCCACTTTGTCCCGAAAATTTTTTGGTTACCGCGTTGGAACACTGATTGTTGTTGGGATTATTGGCTGATACAAAAGGTCGAAGTACTGTTAGAGCAGTTTTGAACAAAGAACTCAGTTGGCCTTGGTTGTCTAATCGATTCACTATATCCAAACAAACTAGCTCGGCGATGTGCGATTTTCCTGATCCAGAAACACCACGCAGAAATAAAGTTGAAGATTTTGATTCAAACAAAGAGGATGTTATACTAGGAATGACCGAATAGAAAGAGCAACGAGAACTTGTCACATTATTGAAAGGGTTGACAAAGTATAACTGACCACCACGTGAGAACTGGAAATATTAAAAAATGAACTTTGAGAAAAAAGAGAGGTTTTTGACTCACCCAACATTGACCTTGTGTGAAGCGTTTGTTGATAGCTTCAACAAACTCTTTATGATTACACATTGATAAAAATGCCACGGAAGATGACATAAATGATGAGGTAGATGATTTGAACTTGTAATTTGGTCCCCGGTTCATTGTTCCGTCTTGGACAAATGTTCTAACTGGTTTAGGTGGTGCTGGATCATGTAGCCTACCGACTGATAAAGACTCTGAAAAAAACCATTTCTCTCTTTGTCTTGTAAAGAAATAGATATTCTACCTGTTCTTTTTACTCTTCCTAGTTTAGCTTGAAGCTCTTTGGTGATTTCATCCACTTTGCTAAAAGTTTCTCGTCTCTTCAAAACCGGCACAAAACTGGAAGATGATGATGGAAAACACATTGAAAATCTCTTGTTTTGAATGGTATCAAAATTCTGAATAGGGCGTTGAGGTGCAAGATGTGTAGTAGACATCGATTTTATCCTTGAATGTGCACGCATCACATTCTCCGTTGGGAAAGGTGTTGGTGTATACGAATTGTTTGAATCAGAATGTGTGGAGAGGAGAGCTGTTGAAGTTCGGGAGTCGACTGAGTTGTCTCTTGACAGTGTCTTCACTGTGGCGAGCAAAGGATTTTGCTCAACCACACCTTCATCAGAATCTTCCCTAACAGCAAGAGCAGATTCTAGTCGTGCTTTTACCATTTCCAGTTGCTGAGATAGCTGAAATTTAAAATGTTAATATACAGTTCCATGAAAATTTTTTAGTGTCTTTGTTAGAATTATTTTGTAAGCCATTTTTCGTGAACCCTTCTCTGGTGCTAAAAATTTAAAAATTCCGTTTTAGAATCGTTACTCATCTCGTGTTACAAAACAAACTCCACTTAATTATCCAGTAAACAACTTCGAATCAAAGGTTGTTAAAAAAACTTAAGACCTACACAATTACATATAATTTTATAGTTGGAAAATTTTCTCAATAAATCAGAACTCAAAATGAGCTCAAATAATCTCAGATCAAGGTTCTCGTATTTATGTTAACTTATTTAGACATAATATTTTCTGAATTTTTTGTTTGAAGATTTATTCATGTCATACCAAAGAACCCCTTGGCCATTGGACAATCTTATTTATTTTGTCAGATGAGAACATTTGAAAACACATGACCTCTGAACGATGTTTCCGTAATTAGCATCAATTTTCAATTTTCCCTGTGAACGGATACAATTTTTTTCTATGTTCTGAATCAAAAAAAAAAAGAAAAACATTTGGAAAATTGGAACCAATCAGTAAATTCTCTTAAACAAACTTACAACTTCAATATCGGATTTCAATCGATTCACATCTACCGTACCTCGATCTCCGGTCCCAAATCCACCACCCATTCCATTTCCACGATTTCTCATCAAAGTTGCTGATTTTAAATGTGGTGGTGGTGGAGGTGGCGGATCCATTGGCCGCGGTCGCGGTAAAGTAGTACTGTACCACATAATATAAATTAGAAAAAAATTGAAAATGAGTTTCGATTCCGGAATATGTTATGTCAATAAATGAAATGCACATTTTTGACAGCCCATTCTCACCCGACAGATTTTTTGTTTTGTTTGTTTCTACATATTTTTACACATAAATCTTTCAAATCTTCTTCTTCGAAAAAAAAGGGAAACGTTAAAAAACACCCCCACTAACAACGAATCTATTTTGAATTTCATATCAGGTGAATTCTCGATAGACAATTCAAAATGCCTCAAAAGGGAAAAAGAAAGATTGTTTTCCAAAACATACCACTTAAAAAAGGGAATTCTATAGGGTATTCTACTTCTCATCATTTCTTTATTTCGCAACTTACTTTTCTTTTCTCAAGTTGAGTTAGTTAGTCATCTTTCTATTTTTTGGTAAATGTTTCGCAAACAAGTTTTTTGGTATTTGTTGAACATAGTGAATCACTTATTGTGACTTTTTTAAATTTTATTTTCCGGAAATAAACATTTGTATTAAAAGATAGGAGCAATGAAGCGGTTTTTTCGTTGTGTAGATGTTAGGGCGAAAAATAAATGTTTGGGTTTACCTTATGTCAAAACCAGAAGAACATTTTGAAAATTGAGAAATACATATCTGAGTGTTCATAACGGTTTTATAATTTTCTAGGTATAATAGTATCAAAGGTTTTCTACAGGATAAATTTTTGTGTTCTGATAGAGTATATTTACGACCCATGACCTGAGATAGCATATGAAAAAGGTTCTATGCAGATATGACTTATCTACTTGCTTCATATTATAATCAGATATGAAAGTAGTTTTATGAAACTTTGCCAACTTGCCTCACGTTTTCGAAAATTTATCCTTAACTCGTTTACTTTTTAGTGGATTCCTGGTAAAAATGAGAAAAATTTTGCAACATTCACTCCTCTTCTTTTATTATTAGTTTCAACTATTATACACCAGTACACACTTTGTAAAGTCCAAAAATAAAAAACCTCAAAATAGTTGTGAAGCGTAATTTCCTCAATTTTCTCATAAATTGAACAATGAACGACAAAAGGTTATATTTTTTTTTTGTTTGTTACACAATACTTTTCATACGTAAAAAATGTTCAGCATTTGTTTAGCTAAAAACATGAAACAACATAACATAACTCTCCAATTCCAGTTTGACTCATAAATTTTGCCAGTCATAAGACGTTCCTTTTAAACGGTTCATTAAACAAATATAACGGAAAACTGAAAACACAATGAAAACGAATTAGATGAAAGAGTAAAGTACATACACAATCTTCTTGTTTTCAAACTTTTCTCAAATGGAATGACGTATATGAATTTTATTGGAAAACCTTGATCGATGTCGAAACCAGGAAATTACAAAATTGTTTATCTAAAACCTGAAAAGTACTTACAAAAATGTTGAAATAACAGCCCGCCCCAAGTTAGTACTTGTCCTTGTCATTTCATTATTCACGCCTGATAACGCGATGTCGTATGTTTTCTAAAAACTTTGTTCAAAACCCTGAAATGTTTGTTTTGTAGGTATCTAACAACTAAAATGAATGTGCTGACACCTGAACGTATGTTTGAAAACTCATCGATCAAAATTAAACAGTTGTTTGAAAAATTTCTTGAACTTTCTTGAGGTTGAAAAAAATTGTTTCGTGTTTCAAAAAAAAAAACTTTCCAGCTCGATGAATTTTTGCAAAATTGGTTTTCCGGTTTTTTTTTTGAAAAGAAGGAAAAGGAAGAAATTGAATTGGCTCTCATGAAATGTGATAGAGAGAAAAGTTCGAAAAGATTTTTGGGTACTGTGGCATGATTTGATGTGAATCATGTCATTTTGAAGTTTTGGAGATACTGAATGGGAATTTTCATAAGGAAAAATTACTTTTTGTGCAAATTTTCGAGTAGATGAAATTGATAATCTGAAAAATTCGAACAACAAACTATTAAAACTCAATTTTTTTGACCTGATATATGTAAAAAAAAAATGACAACAACAATACTCTCGAATTGTTGTTTGATATCTATAATTTTATGTGAAAATATTGTTATACATATTACCTTAAAGATGGGATGGGGGAGTTGACAAGTTGCTCTTACAAGAAAGAACAAATTTTTAGTTATAACCCTCCGCAGAAATTTTTACCAAAAAATCTAGTTTTCCTTGCAAATAAATTTGGATAAATTGGAAGTTTCCTAATTTTTAATTTTGGACAGTTCTTTCTCGAATACTAAAATCCCCAATACCTTTTTTTGTCAATGTTCACGTAACCAGAAAACAATCCTTATTAATTTCAAGATCAATTGTTCTTTGTCAATTTAATTTTTTTTTTGTGAATACTGTCAGAATTCGTGAGCTATATTTCAAATTTTCCCATTTTTCAAAAAAATTCGAGATTTACAACCTTTCTATTCAACCATTTCCCATATATTTCCCAACGTCACTTTTTTGTTCACATTCTTCCCTAGAAGAAGAAAGAAAATTCATGCATATTTTCTCGCTTTAATGAAAAAAGAACCAATTTCCAGTCGTTTTCCTATTCTTCATTGGAAATTGAAAAAAAACAGCAAAATGAAAAATGTCATAAAATTTTTGTGCGCGAAAAATAGCGGATCCCCCTAATAACGCGCAAATTTCTTCACAGCCTACTGAGCAAAACATAGGCACGACACATACTCGAAAGAGCATCTGCCCTCGAGCCACGCCCCTCGCTTTTTTTTGTTTCGCCTTTTTTCTCGGCTCTCGGCTCTTTTTCCAAACTCACGTCAAACACTTTGTGAGACACATTTCTGGTTTGGAAGACACTGATCTTCTTCTAATTCTAATATACATTTGTCAAATATTCTAACTATTCACAAAAACAATGACAGCTATTGCCAGTCCAGTTAGCCATGCTATCATTTGTCAACGTTACGTTCTAGATGACTCACGTAAGTTCCGAATTTCTTTTAGCCAAGACTTCAAAGAAAACGTATAATAGGAAGTATATACATATCGATTACTAACTAAAAGAAGAACATCATATATATATAAACAATTTTTAGTCTCTTTATTTTTATTTGTCATTATTTGTAGTCGTTGTGTCACATGTTGCAAAGGGTATTAATAGCGACATCGAAAATCGTACTTTTTCATAACTTTTTTTTTTTTTTGAAATAAAAATGGTAGCAACGAGAAAAACCACATTACATCACGTCATAAAACTAATTATATTGAAAAGCCATACACTTTTTATCTAATACTTTTAGTTACAGTACTTTCAACATAATTAAATGTGATTCCCTGAAGTGCTCTCCAAGTCTTTTTCCTTGCGAACCAAACACCAAACCTGAAGCACTTTTTGAGATAAGAGATCTTTTTCGATTAAAAAAAAATAAAAAACAAAAAAATTTGAACTTGCAAAGATTTATTTTATAGACTAATGTTTATAATCGAATAAATTGTCTACTGAACAGATGTGTTCAACAAATATGTGAGGGTGCGATTTCAATGGAAATATGTACAAATATCTTGACGACCAGTTTTCAGATAATTTTCTCACAATCTGATTTGAATTTTCAAATCATAACTCACGTTAAAATCACAGAACCTTTGAATTTTTAATTTTGAGCCAGATATATAGTTGTCTAAATTTGACTCAACAAAATATGAAGCCTTGCTTTTGTGCTATGGTTCCTGAAGTTCTTTGTTGTGTGACAAAAGAAGCTTCATAAAAAATTCTAGTTTTTTTCTGAATTTTGAAACGTCCCGTTAAGCACCAAACTTCAAAACTGCGCATATAGAATCGAGTTTTTGAATTTTGACAACGTTGAACATAACAACAGAGTCATATATCTGAAAGCATCTCAGAAGTGTAGCTTCAAATTCTTAACCTTTGATTGCGTTTCTAATGCTCGATAAATAGAGAAATCCACGTTTGGATATTGAGCCAACAATAACTCGATTAGGCCTCATAAAATTTTTGAAATTTGATTTCAAAAATTTTAGTTTGCCACGTCACACAAAAACTCGTTTAAAAAAGACATGATGTCAATATCCGCCAATTTTATTTTCAAAACTCAAAAACCTATAATAAAAATTCCACCCCACTCCACCTCCAATGACCAAAAATCTCTAAAACTTTTTAAAAAAAACCAAGTTAGCCTTTGAACTTTTCATCCTCCTGGTACAAGATAGCAAAAAAGAAAAAAAAAATAGCAAAACTTGTTTCGTCGTTTTTTTTTGTTCAAATTAGGGCTTCTCTGGTGTTGGTGCAGTGATTGACGACGACAAAAAATGTTTGGCTGTCAGCAAGATGGCAAGAAAATATCCTGTCCTTGGTGTATTCATCTGGGAATTTCCTTTTGGTGCATCATAACAACAACACAACACTTTTTTCTATTCCAAATGTACTACTTTGCTACCCAAAAAAAAATCGGAATAATTTGATGAGCATTGGTCGTTGAAACATCTCATGTTGGAGGAAAAAAAAACGAAAAACCAATTAACTTTTAGCTTTTGGTTTTCCCGCCATTTTTTTAACACGGCTAAATTGAATTTGCCTTCAAGGCTCAAACAGAAAAAAAAAAAAGAAAAAAGAACACATTTTTCCATGTGAAATATATTATTCATGCAAAAAACGTTTTGTTCTTTTGAAGAGCAAGAAGAATGACTACTTGAAACAGTAAAGAGCAATGTTTTTCTTTTATGAGAAATGAGGAAACAAACTGAACCTAAGATTTAAAATAAACAGATAAATATTTCAGAATTATCGGAAACCTTCGATTTATTGGACGTTGATAAAGATGGTCGACTTTCAAGAAATGAGATTGCCGCCCTTTTGAGAACAATTAATGTTGAGCCAACTCGAGTTGAATTGGACTTTATTTTCCAAGAAATGGACACTGATAGTGAGCAGAATCGAGTTTTTGTCAGTGAATAAATCAAAAAAAAAATTCAGAAACTGGCAAGATCAACAAAGAAGAATTCGTGAATTATATGAGATCTCCACCGGTGCATCGAACTACTCTTCGTGATCTAGAAACGCAGTTCCGTAAATTTGATGCTGATGGTGATGGTGCTATCACTGAAGGTGCGGATTCATAGGGCATCTGGGTTTTTGAATTAGTAGAAACCTATTCCGATCTTCAAAAGTATTTTAGACTCTTTTTTCTTTCCCGTTCTTGCTCATTACAAAAACTAAAACATCCATCAAACGTTTTTTTGGTCGTTTCAGAAGAAATGGCTCAAATTCTTGGAGAAACTGCCGGTGTGATGGATAGCACACTAATTAGTCAAATGTTCAAGGCGACTGACTTAAATGGAGATGGCAAAATTTCGTTTTTGGAATTTGTTAAAATGATGCAAGAATAATTTGGAAAAAACAAAAACTTATTTTAATTTGTATGTAGTGTGTAATACAACATGTGTGTCGTTTTTTTTTTGTATTGTGTTGAGATTTTCTGTCGCGCGAGCTCACTTCTTCGGAAATAAAATATTTTGATATTCAGATTGTGTTTTCTAATTGTTTTATTGTTAGAAGAAAAACCCTTGTTTTTACAAGATCTCTAGTTTTTGAACCGGAGAACTTCAAAATTATCTGAACAAGGGACCCATTCCATTTCAAGGTCCAAGTATCGTTCGAATCGGTTCAAATCGGTCTTATCCATATGGACATGAAACTACAGTAGTCCCAATGAAGCCACTCCCAACAAAAATTTATGGTAGATTTATGGGACGTGTATCAATCATGTTCTTCCCTTTTCTCCTGCCTGCCAGTTTTAAAAGGTGTATTTCGCGAATCAAAAAATCTCCCTGGAGGATAATTGTTCACCAACATGAAGGGAGCAACACAAAAAAAAAGAGAAAAAACGATTGTTTATCCGGTGTTTCGAGTGAGTGCCTGAGACCTTACCCTGATCGATGATGTTGTGATAAACGAAGAGTGGATGTTTGGTGAAGAGGTTGAGATTCTAGGATTTTCGCTGAGAAAAATGAAGGGGATAATGATTGAGTTTTGTTTTGAAAACTGTCTAGACAGGTCCATACTTTGTATTATATATTTTTCTCTTTTGAAACATTACTACCCTTGATTATTTTTTGTCGATGAATTGAAAGAATGTACATACATATATCGATAGGTAAAGTACAAATGATGGTTGACAGCAGCTGAAGTGACACCTGGAATTTGAGTATGTGGTCAAAAGAGTAAAGTTGAATGGGTTGTAAAAAATGAGAAAATTGTAAAACATCTGTGAAAAAGATACATTTTCGAATGAGGTTGCGAACAAAGTGAAAGGACAAGATACCGTAAAATGTGCATTTTTCAGCTGGGAGTTCTGACCTTCAAAAATGAAAAGGGTATTGCTTGGATGTCCTATCAAAAGAACTTTCAAGGACTCTTGCGTAATTTGTTTTGCAAATCGCGAACAAAAGATCTGAATTTCACTTTTTTCAAGGAAAGTTCACTCGAACGTAACTGTTTTGAAAACTGGAAACAAAAAATCTGATTCTAAAAACAAAAGTCAAACAAAATATATAAAGTACATGTTTTCGAGATATCAAGCGGTGTAGTTTATTTGAATCTGCGATCTTAAATGTTTCTGTGAAAAAAGAGTTCAACTCTAAATCTCCAGTGCAGCTTTGATATTATAGAAGAAGTTTTTGTTTCTTACGATCTGTTACGTGTAAGCTTCATGGAACTTTGAGAAGTTCTAAACTGCGCTCCAGAAATATATATTGCATCAACAATTTGAGGATCACTCCGAGCAGGCTTGCGCGGAACCAATTTCTCGGAATTTTCGGAACCTCCAATTCAGTTCCGCATCAAGCAATCGGAAAAAAAGTAGTCCCGAGAAATAGTTCCGAATTTTTTTCCGGAACTTTCGGAACTTTTCGGAACCTCCGGAATGACGAAGTTCAATTGAATTTTCTCGCATTTTCTGGTTTGAAATTGGGTAGAAAGATGAGAATAACAGTTAATGGTAAAATTACAACAATGGAAGTCAGAACTCAATGTAACCGATAGTTTTTACTTCAAAATTTTCAAAAGTCCTAAATTTTTCGAAAAACCACAAGTTTTCCTAGTATTTTTGATTCCGAGAAGTTCCAAAAAAATTTCGGAACTGGGTTTCGTTTTTCAAAAGTTCCGAAATGACAAGTCGGAACTTGGTTCCGATCCAATTTAGTTCCGAAAACAGTCGGAACTTTCGGAATTTCGGAACGTTCCGGTTCCGGTTCCGCACAAGCCTGACTCCGAGTCAAACCTGTAACAAACTTCAGTCAACATCCTGCTAGGTAAAAAATGATCGCCGATTTTACATTCACTGTTTTATGGGTAAGCCGAAACTTCATCCACACGTTTGTCATTAATTCAGAACTATAACTTCTTTTCTTTTTTGATGTTGTTTTTCGATTTTTTGCAAGTTCGTGTTTACCCTGTTTTCAGTCAATATCTTTTAACTTCCATTGAATAAAATATCATTACTAACTTCATTTTTACAAACACAGATTTTCATCATAGCCATCCTAAAAAATGAAAGAAAGATTTGTGCAAATACAAAACCTTCTTATACCTTGAACTTTGTCCAGCAGCTTCGTTTTCACCACCCCACCCCACTTTTTTCCTCTCCTTTCCATTTCAATGGGAACCTCAAAGAACTGCCTAAAAATTTCGTTGAAAGCACTGACACTATCACAAAAAAGGGGAGGGTAGGGTGAGCGCCCACAAAAACAATAATATATACAGTTCGATTGAGCAAAAAAAAACTCTCAATAGAAAAAGCTACTGATAACGGTAAGATAGTATTTCTCTCCTATCCGAACATGTCTATGCAAATTCTACCTTTCGAAATTCTTGAGAATGTCTTCTGTAACACTGATTCACAGGATATTCCAAAACTTCGATTTGTTTGTCATACAGTGAGTGTTACATTGTAATAAGGTTGTCTGATTTCAAATTATGATGTTCCAGTTCAATTCGGTGATCAAAAGAAGTTATGTCTATTTACCACGACAAGCCTACATGGCCAAGATAATCATGAAAAATGGCGAATTCTTCGTAAGCCATTTGAAATCCGGAAATGCGTCTGGTTGCGTACAGGTGCGGCGATTCAAAAATTTCTATGTTAGTTCTCGACTTTCCCCAAAACCGTCTTTTTCTCTTATCTATTTTCTTCGAACCCACTCGATTCGCTTTCGTTTCAACGAAGAGCATTCATGTTCGCTAACAACTAGTTATCAGTGAATTATCGCGTTTCGTCGAAATTTGACCAGTTGCTCTTTTACTTTTACTTTTGGATTGGGGGGAGCAGTGAAAGTTGTTGGTGATAGCAAGATAAAATGGAATGATGTTTCGTTTTTTGATGTGCTAGCAAAACGTGGGAACTTGGAGATCAAAGAATTGCATTTCAGGAGTTGTTCGCTTTTGATTTTGAACATTGGAGGGAGATTGCAATTGTTGACTTGGAGTTAGCAGATTTTGAAGATACGGAAAGCAGCAAAGCAGCTTTACAACTCATTATTCATCAACTACACATAACTAAGCAAAGGCAACTTAGGTAAGATAATAACGACTGAAAGATCAGAAATCACACTTTCAACTCACAAATCTTTAGTAATAAAGAAAAGGACCAAGAACATGCAGAGATCTTTCAGAAAATTGGGGTTTTGGCTGACCTAGAATCAACATTTTGAAAGTTTCAGAACCTCAGGAAGTTATGGGTTTTTTAAAAGTAGAACCGAACGACATTCAAAACTGTACATCTCATGAAACCTTGTTTTTTCAACAAAAAACCAATTTCTATATTTTTAAAATCTGCAGAATGACAAAAATCAAATTTAATCAAAAACATTCGTATTTTTTCAGAAAATTGACACTGTCAAATGTTCAACTCGGTGAGCAACAAGCTGAACGAATTCTTCAACTCATTCAAAGTGCATTTGAACAGTGCGAGGTATATTTTCCATCCATCTATAACATTTTTCTCGAAATGATTATTTTTTGCAGAACGTGATAATCCAAAACTGTCAACTCCCGATTATCATTGATGACAACTTGATTGCCTCCTCCTCATTTGACCATTTTCGATGGGTCACCTCAAGTGCCAAAAATCAACTACCAAGTGATCAAATTCTCAGAAAACTGCAAAACGACATGCGAAAAGCGGTGAATAAACGGAGTTTTTTGGCTGAGATGTCTAGTGTTACTGTTGAAAATGCTTGTGATTTCATTGAGGTTAGTTGGTTATTCACATGACCTTGAAATGGAAACATTTGTGTTATTTATTATCGCTGATAAGGGAAATGAAGCACACGAAAACGAAAGTTTTTTTCACTGATAAGCGAGCAAAAAAATCTCTATTCTATGAATTCAAAATGGTCAAAAGGGAATCCAAAGAAACCGAAAATCAAAAAATACACAAAACTGTTTGCAGGAATGGTTGAAACTTCCAATCGCCTCATTCTTCAACCTCTCTTTCCATGACTGCGATGATATGTGGAAGACAAGATTTTTGAATGAATGTGAGAAACGACGATTGACTCATAATTATATGGAATTCCAATCGAAAACTCATGCTAACGCTCATGTCAAAGTTAGCTTTTCCCAGGTGAGCACCAAGTAAAATACACAAGACAAAAACGAACGATTAGGAAGGTTTTAATCTCCACGTTCTTTTTCGTTATCGCTGGAATTTGATACTTCAGCAAAATTGGGAAATACGATTAGGAACGGTGTCAATTTTTGAACGGAGAAAAAACTTTAGTCTGCACGATGGCAAGTGATTTTCTCTCAGGGTATGATTCAACCTGAAACTTTGTTGTTGTCAATCTCCTGTACTCATAATATGAAACACTTCTGAATAACTTCTGAATTCTTACCAGGGTATTCAATATCATGGATATAAATAACATTTTTGGTGATGAAGTGAGATGATAATTTAGATAGTAGTACCTTTTCAACATGGCTAAACATTTACAGTCCTGAATAGGTTTAACAAGTTTCGCGAAGTTTTCCTGAGTTTGACTTGTTTCTGAAAAAAACCTAATACTTCACTTCACTTTAACTTTAACTTGAAAATGTTCTGTTTCTCGTGAATTTCATAAATAGGTTCTCGATTTTTTTCACCAAGACCTTCAAAATATAAATGATATATTTGCAGGACGCCCGTACATGTTGCATGTGGCCAATTCTCGATGTCCCGGCACGTACTACAGGTCAAACAGTGTGCTATGCCAGATACTTCCGTGATTTCTAATTTTGCCTTCCCATCCCTTCCTTCTTCTTTTTCATATTTAGTCGTTCAATCGGGTCTATTCAATTTCATATTATTCTCCCTAGTTATATTTTTTGTTGATGATGAATAGAATAAAAAATAGACATACATATATCGTTGGGTAAAGTACAAATGATGGTTGACAGCAGCTGAAGTGACACCTGGAAGTTCAGTCTGTGGTCAAAAGAGCGAAGTTGAATGGGTTGTAAAAAACGGAGGAGATTGTAAAACATCTGTGAAAAAGATACATTTTTGAATGAGGTTGCGAACAAAGAAAAAGGACAAGTTACCGTAGAATGTGCATTTTTCAACTGGGAGTTTTGGCCTCCAGAGATGAGAAGGACCTTGCTCTAGCTGACCGATCAAAAGACTTTTCAAGGACTCTTGCGTAATTTTTTTGCAAACCGCGAACAAAAGATCCATAATTTTACACTTTTCAATGAAAGTTCGTTTGAACGCAAAATAGCAACATCAAGAAAAATTAGAGAATGTCACTACCAAGGCAGTTTTTATACCCACAGTTTGAACTTTTTAATATAATTTAAAAGCCTATTTTTGAAACTTTAACAGCTAAAAACATGTTTCCGGATCCCTGGTCCGAAAAATACAATACGAAAAGTTCACAAATTATCTTGTTCGGCATTACGTGAGAAATTATACAAATAACAAAATCAATTATATTGTTTAGTTTTCTTTTCCTAGCGTGTACGATATCTTATTTCCATAATTGATTCATAATGTTCACAATATTATGTTTTTAACGATGATATGAATAATGTTTTTTGCAGAAAATATATGCTAATTTTTTAACTAGAAATGTATGATGATTCTCAAACTACTGTAACTATCCTGAATATTCAACTTTCACACTTCAAACAAATAACACAAATTGTAAAAACCAAAAATTTATTATTCAAAACTCAAGTTTAAAAAATAAAACATTCCAAAAAGATACGAACCCTGTGTGATCTAAGCTGTGCATAATGATAAAAAAGCACAGAAAAAACATTCAATAAAATATACATGTATAATGCACCCAACGAAAAACAGCGAGAAAATCAATAAACTATGCAATTCAGAAAAGTAACCGGAGAGACAGAAAAAAAAACAATAAAAATGAAGAAGTTCTACAGTTAAGCTCAATGCATTCACAATATAATGCACTTAAAATTATCAGAAGAGAAAGGATTAGAATATAGTAACCCGTTGATGCTACAACTATTCTTCTTTTTCTTCTTGATTTAGAGAAGATTTCGATGCACATCATTTCGAACATAGGTGTACTCTCCGCTGACATCAAGATGTGGATTCATTCGGATTGAATGAAAATCGTTGCGAACATATTGGCCATCACTGAAAAATGAAAAATCAGAATTTCATAGACGATTCACTGGTAACTCACAAGTGATGATGTGGATGTGGGTGATACTGATGTTGTAGTTGTTGTTGCTTTCTTGGGGTAAAGCTGGATGCGGCTGATGGTGGTGGCATTTTTGGTGGTGATGGTGGGTAGAATTGTGGTGGATCTGGTTTGTAATCGGTGGTGGTTGATTGCGATGTAGCACCTGGAACAGAAATGTAAGTTACTGTTTTTCATTTTTTTTATAGTTTCTGAATGAGTTTTAAATTTTTGTGAGTTCGTAAAACAAACTGCCAATTGGATTGCGTACATGAATTGTTGATTTATTTCCTAGTGATCCTAAGCACACCGGATAAAATCAATATCTGGTTTAGCATTCAAATGCTCTTAGTATAATGACAAGGACTTTTGAACTTCAATTTTCAATTGAAAAAAAAAATCAAAAAATTAATAAATGTATAAAAGTACTTCTATAGATACCCAGAAAAGGTTACCTATCAACTAATCCCGTAACATGATAATTCATGTCTAACCCACTTCTTCCATCTATCTTAGAGACTCATTTCTGCGAGGTTAATCTGGACAAACACATTAACAATCCTTTAAAAAAAACCTCCCGCACAAAGGACAACTCTGGTGAGTCAAACAAATTTGATACAGTCACTTCAAAGACACCGTCTTGAGATTATCCTCCTTTCCTTCCTCTCATCCTAATCCTCTTCCTACTCACCTTTAATTGGTGTGATTGGGCGAAGACATTTGCACAAGCAGCAGACAAACATCATAAGTCCACAAATCGAGAGAATGATGGCTGCTGAGACGAGCAAAACAACCACTCCACTTACGGTAGTCAGCGGGTCGAGTTCGATATCTGAAAAAGAGACAAATAAAATTACTTTCATTCAAGAAAATATGAAAACTCACGTAGACAGTTGGCAGCAAGTTGCTTGGAATGAATCAAATCTTCACCATTTGAACAGTCAGCATATTTATCGCAGGCTAGCTCGCTTGGAATACACTCGCCATTGCCACACGAGAACTCGCCAGTCACACAGTTTCCGGTTTTTGATACCCGATAAGATCCCCAGTGTAACTTGAACCCTTTTGATGGTTGACCTGACGATGAGACATTAGCATGCCACCAAAGAGTCATCGCATTTTTTGTACTGACGTTGAGAATACGGTTCTCATAATGTCCACAAAATTGTCCTGTAATTATAATAATAATTTTGGTTGAGATCAAAGAAAAAGTATATACATACCGATGATTGGGCCGGGCGATGTTATGTCATCAATTCTTGGTGGTGCGTAACTTTCCGGGTCTACTGTTGTTTCATGCTAGAAAAATATGTATTGTTTTTGTTATAGTTCTAATTTTGGAATGCTTACATCAAAGATGTGTAATGTGTCCTTCTCACAAGATCTTGCATCGGGTGAAGTGGTGACATCAAATACCAACGCTCTGACCCGAATATTATACCCAACCGGGGCGACAAGCATCAACACACAATTCCGACTCGCATTGTACAGATCTTTGCCATATCCGGAATGTGAATAGAGGATCCCGGAAAAGCCGGCAAGTCTTCGATCAAGTCGCGCTTTACATTCGTTTCGAGCGTCACGTCCATCGAAAAAGCCTGAATATACGTCTTCTTATCTGATGTAGTGGTAGTATTGTGACACATTTACTCATCCATCTTACTGATTCATATGGGAATATATATGAACAGGAGGAGGAAGAGAGTTTAAAAAAGCTGGTTGGTGAGAAAATTAGAAATTTTTGAAGACTAGTTTAATTAAAAATTGCGAAATTGTTATTTCGTTAGGGTTAAAAAGATGGAAATGTCACAAAAAGCTATATTTGACTTCAACTACTCCATCAAAATTTCAGAAAGTTGAAAACACAAAAACTTGGAAGTCAGAAGATTTATGGAAAGTTAAGTGGTAGTTCAAAAAACAGATATATGCAGCCTTAAAGGAAGTCTTTCTTTTTAAATTTTAGTATTCAAAATGAAAAAATCGAAAAATTAATTTTTTTCAAAAATTAATAAAAGTACTTTCACGTGAAATAATATGTTGTGTGTTGACACTGCATACACTTTGACGCACAATTACGACAAAACGGAATTAAACGCGGCAAAAAATAATTAAATTCCGAATTTAAAAATAATATTTTTTTCTTTTTATTCTGAAATTTTTTGTCGAAAATGAAATGTTCATTTTTTGAGAATTGGAAGAGTGGGTATTTAAGTATTGAACTTTAGTTTAATGAAAGAAAAATAGAGGGTTCTTTAAAGGGATTGATTTCCTTTAAAGGGGGGGGTGGGTAAAGGGAAAAACTTTGACCAAAAATTTCTCGAATACCAGGCTTTTCGGTATAAAGTCCCTTGGAGGTGTTACTATTCAGAGGGTGCTCTTTTTTTTAAATTAAAAAGTTTACCTATTTTTCCCAATATAGAGTTTTAACTTACTTGCAACTGGTTCGGCGAAACATTGCGACAAAATCAGGCCAAGCAGAAATACCGTAGTCCTTCGCATCTACAAAAATAATACAAATTGACAACGAATAAAAAATGAACGACAAGCATAATCATATTTACGACATTCCAATAAACCAAAATCAAAAAAAAAAAAAATAAAGGGCATATTGGGAATAGATCAGAAATGCAAATATGCATAGACACATCAGCAACGCCCAAGTAAAGTAAATAGGAAAACAATAAGAATAATAATCAGGAGGGGCCACATAAAAAAGCTTATACGTATATCATTCCTCATATTTCACAGCACCTACTAAACATGTTGCGCGATTTATGACTCCCCTAAGACACTCCGCCCCAATAGACCACGCCTACTTTTTTTGCCAAGCTGTTGTAGTTTTTTTTTTTTTGCTTTTTGCAGACAAAAAAACGTTCGAATTGAAATTTGCATTTTTGATAGTCAATAAATCATTGATAACATACTTAATAGTCATAGTATTAATAATAATAATGATGATAACTAGGCAATGTGCCTTTAAGAGGACAAGACAAAAAAGGAGGAGATGATATACGAGGGTGGCTCTACGAAGGTCACATACATCGATCATTTTTGGGATGATTGACCAGATGAGCCTTATATGATCCTTTGACAGATATATACCCGCCGTTTTCTGGAGAGATGGCTGAATGGGAGAGGAAGATCTTTGTAGTTGAATTGCTAATTAAGTTTCAAGTGACATATTTTTGCTTTTGCGAATTTATTAGGATTAGATGAGAGGAATGGGGACTAGATTACTGTAGTCAAATGGAAATTTAAAAAAAAAGAGGGATTTCGAAATAAAGTGATAATATTATATTATTATATGAATTAGCTCTTGTTGGAAACAGAAAATTATCAAAAAAAAAGACTGCTGTGACTTTATGCACCACAAATTCATGTTTGATTTTTCAAGATCTATAGTTTAAAAAAAAGTAGATTATATTTTTCAATAAAAAAAAAGTTTATAGATGTTACCATTATCTTGTTCAAAAATGTTAGCATTATTATCTAGAATT
Source organism: Caenorhabditis sp. 38 MB-2015 (assembly GCA_900536415.3). Lineage (NCBI taxonomy): Eukaryota > Metazoa > Nematoda > Chromadorea > Rhabditida > Rhabditidae > Caenorhabditis > Caenorhabditis quiockensis. The sequence continues at coordinate 111,010 of LR550648.1, read as the reverse complement.
TTCTTGAATTAGGAATTCACAAAAAAAAACTTGGTAAATCATCTGTGAAAACCTGTGAAAATATAGAGAAAATTGTCAAATTATTGTAGAAATAAAATACTTATCAAGGATTTTTTCTTACAGTTTAGTTTTATTTATTTTGCAAAGTACATTACTACTTTTGAAAGTGACCTTACCGAAGTTCATCATTTGAAGGATAAGCTTAATATGAAATGGTAGTCACCAAAAATTTCAAAGGAAAAATTGAAATTTAAAATTGAATTCGCATTATGTTTAACGATATATTTATTACAGTCATTTTTTTTGCTAATATTTTCAAAAACTTTGTTGAGCATAAGAAGTAGTACACCAACTCTATTCGAAAATTGATGTTATTTGTAAAAAATTCAACTTCCGGCACTAAAAGTTAATAATATCACTCTTCAAAAAAAATTATTTGAAAAAATTTGTCGAATTTGTAACAAGATGCCCTGCAATCAAAGAAAATAGGAAACATAAAGTGGTTCGAACGAATACGAATTCTCATGACTTTCAAATTAAAAAAAATCGAAAAAAAAACAGTGAGAAAAGCAAACACCTACGAGAAATGATCAATAGCCAAAAAAAACATGCACTTTTCTTGAAAATTTTTGTAAAAAAAACATGAAGCAGCACAAATTAAAAAAAAAACACTAATTACTCCTTTCCCCCTTTTCCATATAAGCAGTTCATATATCAACAAAATGTCGCCCTCCACCATCACCCATCCCGCAAAAAAGCAATTAATTACCACACGAGACAGAATACATCCCTAACGAAATGTTGCGTTTCAAAAGCTAATATTTCAAACGAAAATGAGCTGAAAACGGTCTCGAGTGCATTTCTTTTCGAGGCCCCAGTGATTGATGACGACGAACGACACCACCACAAAACAAGAATGGTGATGGGTGGAAGTAGAGGAGACTTAACTTCTTTTTTTTCTCTTTTCAAACCACATACAATTTGGTATACACACATACATAAATAAAGCGAGGAGCACAAGGAAACAATTGCAGATGCACACAGGTCTGGCAGATTGTAAATTTGTTAGCAACAGCAGCTAGGTAGTCGATGATAGTTTTACAATCTGTGTCTCCGGCCTAACAGCAAGAGGAAGGAAGAGGAACAACTTTTTTTGCGGTGTGCGCGTGCGCGCTTGGTAGCACATCTGCTAGATTGTTGTTTTTTTCCTAGTGCAATAGAAAATATTTGTTTTTGATGAATAACATGAAAAGAAAATAGATACATTGAGATGGAGGACAAAGTTATTTTACAATTGATACATCTGGAGTTTTATGATGTGAGGAAGTGAGTTGATCAAAATGGAAAGAAAGGATTTATATGCAAATGTTTGGGGTTGTTTGAGAGTGAGGGTTGTGTATACTGACCGTCTATGTGTCTGAAGCTCGAAGAAACTAACTTTCCACAGTGAAGTAAGGAATGAGTATCTTTTTCATATCCAGGAAGCTCATTCCTGAATTGAGTGCCTGAGAGGAACAGCTAATACAGAAAAAATACCAATTTTATATATAGTGTTCAAAGTTTCCGTGATTCCAGTTTTGGCTTCTATCCTAGTATAGGTGTCCCAAAATGATATAAGGGTCCCAGAATAATTCAGGGGTCCCAAAATAATATAAGGGTCCTCGAGTTTTTTTCAAAGTTGTCTAAAAAATGAAATAGTTCTGCATAGCGCCTATCGAAAGGGCGCATAGCCCTTATTGATTCTCGGGATCTTTTTTTTGTTTTTTGAACGACTAACAAAGAAAAAAAAAATTTTCGGGACCCTTATATTATTCTATGACCCTTATATTATTCTGGGACCCCTATACTAGGATAGAACCCAAAAATGGAACCACGGAAACTTTGAAAACTATGTATATAATTGGTATTTTTTCTGTATTAGCTGTTCCTCTTAGGCACTTAATTCAGAAATGAGCTTCCTGGATATGAAAAAGATACTCATTCCTTACTTCATTGTGGAAAATTAGTTTCTTCGAGCTTCAGACACATAGACTGTCAATATACAAAACCCTCACTCTTGAACACCCCCGTCTAATTAGAAAATGGGACTGATTTTCTCGAAAATTTTAGCAAATGAGATTCACAGGCATGCGGTATTGAACCATTGGCCTCATGCAGGCCAGTCAAACACTCTACCACTATACCAGTGATCTCTGAGCGAAACATTCCCCTATTAATATATGAATGATATGGGAACGGTCGTCTGGCGCCTTTCTCTATTTTGTCTATTTCTCTTCAAAGAGAAACAATAAACAACAATAAATCAACTAAACATAACATCACATTAAGAATACCGATAAATTCACACGAAAAATCAAAAATAATTGGCTAATAAATTGAAAAGATAAAAGGGGTCAGCTGTAGCTACATAATATCAAATGAAACACAGAGCCAAAATCTTGGTGTTGTTTTGTCTCACTACCTCCCCCTTCCTATCTTTCTCTCTCCTTCAATCATTTTGTGTGCTAAAAACGATCGTTCAATCTTCTGTGAGCATATCCATCAATAAATGTTCGATGACAATTGTTACAACTGTTTCAGACTGGCACTGCGCATACTTTTTTTTTGAAAAAAGAGAAGGAATTTTTCGTTTTTTTTTCGGAGTTTTGAAATAAAATTTTTTGAGAGAATTGCTGTGAGCTTGAATTGAAATAATATGAAACCACTTCATGAACACTTGATAATTTGCAAAAACAGTTTCTAACCTCAAACATGAGTTTCATTATCTCTGGAGCACAAAATTGAAGTATTCGCAGATTTTTTTACTGTGCATTCTATAGTGTCAACTAAACTCCTCAGATTGTAAGTAGCACCATAAAATACATTATTTTTTCGAAAAAAAACACGCAAAATTTGAAATTATAGTTTTTATGTGAAAGGATTACCGTCTTTCAGATACATTTTTCCATGACTTCAATTAATTACCAAATTTTTACTGTTCATAAAAGTCAAATATAACACATTTTCGAAATTTTTTTGCATTCTCTAGCACTGAGGGGTATAGAAAGTTTACCGGTCATTTAAATAATGCTAATCGAAAACAATTAGCCATATGGAAGTTGAAAAAAAACATCAAAATACATATGGCTCTCAATAAACAATAACAAAAGTAAAAAAATGATGAACCAAAAAAAATGCAATATACAAAACAAATATGCATAATCACAATCTAATCAAAAACATCACATCAAGTTACGCAATTGACACGAATAATGAGTACACATAATAATATGCGCAACTCTTATCATGATTTATTGCCCAACTAACCGATTAGAAAAAAAACACACACACATAAAAAGTGTGCATGAACTTTAAAAAGGGATTGAACAATTGTTGCGCAGCGGGGTGGAACTTGTCATTTTTGAATTTATTGTCTTTTCGGAATAAGACAAGGAGGTTGATGAGGGTTTATGAACTAGTTTGGAGAGGAGAAGAAAATATGTTTCTTCAATTGTTATGATGGAATGCATAAAAATTTGAAAAATTTTTAGTTTAACTTGTTGCATATAATAATTTTTGACAGAATCTGATAATTATCTGACCTCAGCAAAAACTTAGAAAGAACAAAAATGAATTTAAAATATCGAACAAAAAACATCAGCTTGGGCGTGTAATTCAGATTAAAGTTGGGAATTTTGGAAACACATTTTCATAGAAGTCGAAATTTTCTCAAAAAAGCACTAATTTCAGAAAACTGTGAGAGGCGGGACAATTTTCTGGATATGCACAAGCAATGCACAACTTCCTTAAATTTTTTCTGGAAAAAACCCTCTGTTCATCGATTTCTACCCAGTTCTCTTTTGGTCCATACTTTTTTTGAACAACTTCATATTCATTCTGGACAAGATCCTCAAAATCTGAATTGGTGAGCCTTTTCCGTTTTCAGTGAACTTAACATTCATTCATCAAAAAGTTCCTATTGCATAAAATATTGTTAGAGCTTTAGAAAACTAAAAAAAAATGGAACCATTCTAGCATATGTTGCTAGAAAAAGCCGAAATTTTCTGACAACCACAAATATTTTCTGCCAAACAAATCACAGGTGGGAACCTGCTGGCTCCTTTTTGGCAATTGCTTTTTTTTATTTGGGAAATATTGTCTTCCCAACGTAAAAAAAAAAGAATAAATTATGCAGATTTGTCCACGCTATCAAAAACTTATTCTGACCATCCACCCAATAGAAGGCAATAAACAACCAGCGCGCTCACGAAAAAAAACATAAAACTAATAAATAAGATAAATTTGCTATTTACACCCTCCTTTTTTGTGCACCACAAAAAATAGGGGTTTTTTTCACGAAAAAGAAGAGTGCTAGGCAGCACATACATTGTTGAGAGGTCCCAGTGGGAACTGAACGAAATTGTCATAACCATGTCAATCAAAGACTCTCGTCTTCCTTTTTTGCTCAAATACGTTTTATTGTTGTTAGAAGAAGAAAAATAAGAAAAAAAGAAAGAAAATGGATAAAAATAATACAAAAAAGAGAAGAATTACAGAAAAAAAACAAACAAATACAGTAATACCCAACAAAAATGGGATTAATTGTACATGGAAAAAAAACATTCAATTGTATTTTTTTGACACGTGGTGTGTTCCATTGGTGAAACAATTTAGCTAACACGGGGGGAATAAGTCAAATATATGAAAAACATGGGAGAAAATTCCTATTCATGAAACTGAAAGAGAGGTATCGCCAGGTTGGAAATATAAAAAAAAAACATAGAGCGAGCTTAGAAAATGAAATCATATTTGAATCGATATCCTGAATCGATGTAAAGGGAAGAGATGTTTTGAAGAATCTTTTGTGATTTTTTTGAGGAAGAGGGGGGAGGGGGGAGGGGGGAGGGGAAGTAACTAACAGGAAAAACTATGAAAGAATGTGAAATTGGGATCTTGAAACAACAAACTAGGCTGATTTTGATAAAAATGAATTCATGATTTCGTACTCTGGGGAGACAAATATGGCCAAAAATTGATTAGAAATCTATACTTTCAATAAGTATCAAAAATTGCATATAATGTCCCTTCAAGAAAATATTTGATTATGTGATAGACTTTGACTTAACCTCCAGAAGTGGGATAAGTGATGTGATGGTGATAACTTAGATAGCTCAAAAATTAGTGCAAAATTTAATATTTAAAAAATAGTAGGAAAAAAGAATGTAGAAATTTTCATAGAAAATAAAATAATAGTCAAAAATTGACAAACTTTTGAGTTATCAAAGCGTCCCTAAAACCCATTCTCAATTTTTGCGTCAAAATGCTTCTACCACATATCAAATATACTATTTGTAAACTAGTGAGGCTAAGAAAAAATATAAAACATGAGAAAAAACTTTAAATTTACGCCATTGTACTTTTCTTGTTCGAAGAAGTCATATTCGAAGGTCCAGGTGTTCCAGTGGTAGTGTTATGATCAGCGAAGATGATATGTGTGGTGAACATGTACTTTTCTCCACATTGAGTTCCACACAATGCACATTTGAATGGATCTCCTTCCGAATGCAAACTCTTGTGCAACAAGAACATGGTATTATCAAAGAACATTAAGCCACAATGATTACATTCCTGAAATAGCATTTTTTTTTCTATTTTTATCATATTCTTTGTAATTTCCTTGAAAAACAGGAAAAGTTAATAATTTCCTTGCTTACCACAGTCTCCTCCTCTTCCTTTTCCGGGCTAGGCGATTTCTCAACAGTAACATGAACAATCTCTACTTCTTCAACATCTTCTGGTTTCTCAAGTTTCGAAATTGTCAAATCTTTCGGTCCACCATCCGGTGATTCTGGTTTTGGTGTGGAGATTTTTGATAATTCAGCCGATGGTGAATGTGATTGTTCACTTGGGCTTGGCGCACTGACACTGACTGAACTCGAAGTTTGCTCAGACCATAGTTGAACTGGTTCTTGTTTGACGATCGCTGCAACCTGCGAAGCTGCTTGTTGTTGAGTTAATTGTTGCATTGGCAATTGGAAGTTGTTCATGCCCAAAAGAGCTTGTGGAAGATTATCAGAGAATCCTGGGAATTGTCCTTGTCCAATGTTCTGAAGACACATCATGAGAAGATCCTGACTTGATGGGAAGTTTTGGGCCTGAAAAAAATTGAAAAATAGCTCGTCGGGTTCACCAAAATCAAAAACTCACCAGAAGATCATAATCTGGATTGATGGAACTTTCAGAACTTGAGCCCATAAAATCAGACTTCACCAAATTCTGCAATTGTTCCGAAAAACTAATTTGATCAGACGCCGATCCACCGCTATTCGTTTTTTTCCTTTTCGGCGTCGATTCTCTTTTCGCCGGTGATGAATTGGACTGCTAGAAAAATTGAACTTTTTTGAACAAAAAGTGTGTAAATCGTGCAAACCTCTGAATCATCATGACGTGTCTGATAGTGCAGAAGAAGGCGACGTGAATTGGCAAACATCAAATTGCAACGTTTACAAGATGCTTGATTTGTCGATGATATGACGTGTGTTTCTTCGAGATGTGTTCTGTAAAATTTGGAATAATGTATTAGAAAAAGCTGAAGAAGGATGAAATATACAAACCTCAAAGAATTGTGCTGACTGAATTGCATATTACAATGTGCAACTGGACAATCGAATCCAAAACCCGTTTTGATATGTGTCATTGAATGCTCTTGCATCTGAAATAAATAGAAGTGTATGAAAACTTTTTTCAAAAAAACTATTCAACAGATTTGACATCCAGAGTGCAAGTAAAATTCAGTATATAATTTTAATGAAAAAATGTACTTTATGAGAACCTCTCTAATCTTTTATCTATACCTCATAATCAACCGTTTTGTTAATTCATATTCATTAGTCATAAGTTCCTAACCGGTCAATCTGTTTCTTATGATATGAAAAGTGGGAGGGAATAGACTTTTTTTTCTTCCAGATGCAACTGTTAGAAATGTTTACACAGCAGAACAGCTGTGGTTTGAAAAATGTTTTCAGTCATTATAAGAAAGAACATGATAAACTATTGACCACAAAAATGTGGAAGGATATAAATACTTTTGAAAATTGAATCTCCCAATTCATTAATTTTCGATTTTTTCATTATCTTTCACACTTTCTCAATAATCTTCAAATGAACTGTGAATTTCAAAATTTGATCTGATAAGAACAAACTCCTTTCGTTTATTGAGAAAATCGTTTGGCCAGATTTTTTGAAAGAAGTCTTCAGTTTCCATTGTCCCTTTCGAAACAAAAATTGTTCGGTCTTCCACTATGTATGTATGTGCTTTCTTTTCCCCCTCTCCAATTATTTTATTCTTCCGTGACTCTGCCATTTTTCTCATTTTTGATAAAAACACATGTATATTATCTAATCCTTCGTCATGCTCATCGAAGCAAATAAGCATTGAAATTAACTCCAAGTTGTTCTCCCAAAGAAACTCATACGTTTCGAGAATACAGCGAAAAAAAAGGAGAGAGAGAAAAAAATTCCCTTTCACTTATTACAATTTAAGAGTAATGACTTTTTTTTCGGGACGCAACACAGAGAAATATATAGATAAGAAGAGAGGAAGATACAGGCTTTTTACATGGGTAAGAGAAGAAAAAAAAAAGCGAGCGTGCCTTATTTTATGCCCCCCAAGGTCTTGGCATTTTTTTGTGTCGTCTCTCTCAGTCTATGCTACTACCGCGGGGCTCTCATTATGACCTTCAAACCAACAAAAAAAAAAACGGGTATGCCTATGTTTCCTTCTTCCCGGAGGAATGATCGACCTTGTCGATCCAAAAACGTTAGAAGATCAATTTCACTTTCGTATGATTACGTAAAAAAGCGAAAAGTGAAATAAAAAAAGAAAAAGAAAAACAGGATTTTTTGCATTTTCTTATCTCAAATTGCGCAACACACAAGATATATTCAAATTCAAATTACCTGATCTTTCCGGAAGAATCGCTTTTTACAAAAACGACATTCATATGGTTTGATGCCACTGTGACGCATACGATGACGATGCATGTTCGCCTGAAAAATTGGTTTTTCAAATATTCCTGGGAGAGTTCGAGTTGGTACCTTTTGGCTGAATTGCATCTGACAAACATCGCATTGGTACATTTGACCTTGATGGCGTTCATGTGCTTCCTGGAAAACAACACATTTGACAGATAGATATAAATCTCACATGACTATGGCAAAAAGTAACCCCGAAGATAAGAAAGGATACCAGTTTTGAAATCTATAAATACTAAATTTCTATTTGAAATCTCTAGGAATTCCAGAAAATATCCAGAAAAGAATAGATCTAGTTTATCACAGTGGTTCTGACAAATCTGAACCATTCAAAAGTTGCAAAATGTTTTGAAAATATCCAAATAAAAAACTTCATCCTGAAAAAACCCGGAAATTAAAAAAAATATTGGTTATGAAACTTGTCTCGTAAATTTTCGAAACTTCTAAAAATTCCAACATACTTTTTCTGATATCAATAAAAGGTGAAAATTTCAAAAAATGAACATGGTGTGGAGATAGTATTTGCATATCTTACAAGATATTTTAATAATTCGAGATATTTTTAATTACCCTGCCTTATACATCTGATATCCCTTATTTTCTCTCGCACCCTCTTCCCGTAATCCAAAATGTTCTCGGCTCATAAAAGGGAAGTGGGTTTTATGCACACAAACAATCCCTGCGTTTTCCCTATTAAAAATAGCGCATCATTCAAAGAGAGTCACATCTTAACTGGACAGTACCAAAGTAAACAGTAGCGCCCTTCTCCCGAGTAGCCATCTCTCATCCCGAAGAAAAAGCGGTCATATTTACTTAACGACTTACCTTACCAACTTCCAAAAATGGCAAGAACATAGTATTTTTTCTCGTCTTCTTGTCTTATCAAAAATATGTGGATGGAAAAAATCGAAAATCGGAAATTCCTTTGAGACTCTTTTCCATGCACTTCTAACGTGGGCTAATTGGACAGCCAGAAATTAGTCATAAGGTTCTTGTGAAAAATAGGTAATCCTCTATTATTGTTATTAATATTATTACTAGTATTGTTTTTGAGTAGGTAAGGAGAAACAGGAAATTTGAATTTGTTTACGTTTTTCTCATCATCATCACCCAGGCTCCGGAGCTCCGCCCAATTTCTTACCAGATGACTTTTCATGTGTTGAGACATGCATGTGGTAAAATTGCAATGTGGACAGACGTGTACTTGTTTTGGCGTTTTTGTCAAAGGCTCTTCTGAAATAGAAAAAAATGTATATAAGATTCACAGAGAAACGAGAGTAATGCTTACTTTTAATGAGCAAGTTGGTTATTTCAGAAATAGAGATTTGTTCGCTCGAGTTTGGACTTGGTGTTGGATCTGTTGGTGGTGTAGAACGTGGAGATGGTGTACCTGATTGACTTCCTTCTGTCCATTCAATGCTCTGAAAATAAATTTTGTTTTGATTGACGTGAAAATCTGCATATTTCACTAATTTTTTGAATATGCTACTGCAGTTTGATTGACATGCAATCTGAGGGCAATATGACAAACAGTTTTTAGAATTTCGATAAAAATTTCCAACGAAGATTGGCATTAAAGTTAATTACCAGAAAAGTAGTATCAATCAAATCCATTCTTCGGGTCCTACCGTGCGAAAATTTGAGAACTGGTTTATCAAGAAAACCCTGAACAACAAGAATATACGAAAAAAGAACTCAAAAACATTAGTCTTAACCTGAGAAAAAGTATTGATATTATTTAACCTTTATGATAGTTTCTGGATGAATAACGTGAAAAAAACAAATTTTTTCAGTCAAAATGTTTCTAGAGACATGGGCTATATACAAAAAATGAAAAAAAATTAGTCTTGATCTAATTTTTATAATCTTGGACAGTATGGTTTGTTACAGTCAATGAATAAAGAGCCAGGAATGAGATCAAACCTTAACCCCGCTCACCTGTGAATTGGACATTTCCCCGCTTGATGACCGGCTATGCTCAATTTCGTGTTTCTCTGAAAAGTATACAAAATGAAACAGATCAGAAATCTGATAAAACCCCTTTTCGCCAACAAAACTCACCAATATGCCCTTGAAACTCGGAATATACTGTAGTTGTATATCCACACTCGGTACACGCATTCAACTCATCCATCGTTTGAGATTCTGATAGATTTGAATTTTCTGCAACAACAAGAAAAACTAATACACGGTAGGATGTTTACGGAAGACGAATAATCGAAAAATGAGAAAGAATAGAAGAGGTATAGAATATGATTAAGAGGAGAAATATTTCTGTTAACCAAGAAAAAGACGGATAAGAATTAATTACTGACTCGGAAAATTGGCACTTTCACGGATTTTCTTTTTTCGCTCCACAATACTCATTTTTGCAATAATAAGAGCACACAGAGCCGAGTGGAAGAAGAGAGTGGTAGACGAAAAAAACTAACTTGTTGACTCAAAGTGACCTCAGCTTCTGTTTACCCACCATCCATCCACCAAAACTATGAGGATTACTGTACATAGGTAGGTGGAAATAAGAAAAGCAAAAGAATAAGGCTAATTATTCTTTTTGTTATTATCATATCATATCCTCCTCCTCCTTATTTTGTTCAAAAATATTAATGAGTCTCCTTCTAAGAAGAATGAGAGTAAGAGAATAATAATATTCTTATTATTATTCTTATTATTATTATTACCTAACAACCAGAAAAAAACCAAAACTTTTGGGTAACACACTCGAGAGGAAGAGAAAAGAGGATCTATGGCAGATGTGGTAATTGGCCGAGTATGGGGTGGATTATTGTTATTATTATTATTGCGAGATGTGGGAACATGGGTTACTGTACTTTACATCTGGTTGTTAGAGCCATTGGCAATAGAGAAAAGAAACAACTAAAGATAGGAAAAATGGCTAGATTGGGGACGTTGTTTGCTTTAGATAGTGAATCATGGCACCCAATTAATTTTTTAAACTCTGAGAAAACGCTTCTGCGTAGGATACCGTAATCATTTCTTTTACACAAAAAGATTGCCATTGCAGAAAACAAAATGATCAGTGATCCAAAAGAAAAGGAACAAGAAATTTGAATTCTTTTAAATAATTTAGAACAGATAATCATAATACGGTACTTTGATATTATTACGCACTCTGTTGTTATGATCAAGGATTTGATTTCGAATCAACACATAAAAAATAGTGTGTTTGAAATATGTAGGTTTGAAATTCGAAAAAATAGAAGCCAGTTAGTAGCACTTGAATTTGGGACAAAAAAACCAAAAAAAATTACAATGGACTAAAAATTTTCAATAAAATATATGTCTAAAGTACAACTGATTGAACAATGTTTAGATTAGATATGTCTGACAACTTAGGGTAAATTCTTAGTCAAGGTTCTTTAACAGTTTCACTCTGCTAAAAATTAAACTGAAAGTTTTATTTGATAAATCGTTTACGGAAAATGATCGTTCAGAAAATTACATCTGTGGATATGGTTAATCGTAAAATTAGCTCCAGTATTGTCGAGATGAGTTAAGAGGTGGGGTAAGAGAATGAAAAGGGATACTTTTTCATGGGAACTATTTAAAAATTCTGATTTCTTTCAGAAAATGGGAATTCGGAATCTTCCCACGTGAAAATATCTCGAAAACTTGACTTTTTTTGTGAAAAATCATTTCGGGGTATTACTATGAAAATATTGATGCTCCAATCAAATGGAACTTGCGTCTGACCTTTGCCCCACTTTTGAAAAGGTTCGAAGCTAGAATATTTTTCCTTCTGAACTTAATTCATGATATTTAAATGTTACACTTTTTCTGATAACCTGCTAAGTTGAACTGAGAACAATATACCGTACTCTATACCATTAAACCTTATCTGCCAAAAGGCATCCATACCACAGAATGAACAAGAAAAAAAAACAGTTCATAAAAGTAGAAAAAAAGAAGGAATAATAATCTGAGGGTTGCTGTAAAGCGAAAAAAAGTGGCTGCCAGAGTAGTGAAATGACAACGACGACACGGTTTGGCATTTATTCATTTAGTAGATGACAAAAAAGAAGAAGAGGCAAAAAAGATAGCGCGCGCGCTTGCGCGACGGTGGCAGGGTGCCATTTACATTGGCAGAAAACAAGCTTTTTGCCCTCCCTCGCTTCTTTAAGCGATGATGGGAGGGAAAAAAACGAGGGATGAACCTGAAGATGCAGCAGGCACGCAGGCAAGCAACCAAAAAAAAATGAAATGAAATAAATAAATGAAAGGAGAAGCGGTTGACGGAAGGAAGAAAAAGGACGGTTTCGTTTTTTTTACTGTCTGCCTGTCCTACGAAAAAAATTGAGAGTGGCAAATCAGGCAAGGTTAAGGAGGGGAGGGAGGATCTTCTTTTTTTTTCTTTCTTTTTCTCTTTTTTTCATCATACAGACAAGGCAAAAACCGGGTTTTTGCCTGCCTTGCTACTGCGTCGTCTCTGGAACATAGTAATGACCTTAGGCAATAGATAAGATGTACATACATCCTAACAAATAAACTACTTTTTTTCGTTTTATTTTTTTGAGAGGGTGGATTTTTCGATTACAGCTAGAGAGAGAGCACTAATTACGTGGTTGATAAGGCAGCCGAGCAGAAGAAAATATATATTTTAGTAAAAATAAATGAATTATACCTTTTCTCGTGGAAAGTAAGAAAAGATAACAAAAAAGTCATGTGAAAGAGCATTTTTGAAAATCCCAAATGATTATTCATATGAATATGTGGAAGTAAACAAAGTTATTTTCCAGATTTTTATGTTATGTGTTATTCTAGTAATTCATGAAGATCAGTAAAATGTTCAGAACTACAAAGGTTCCACAACAAATGCAAAAAAATTTAGGAGTCTACATACATAGATCGTCATGCGGTTTTTAATGAGGAATTGTGTTTGTGACTCTTCAGAAACTCTCTGACGAAAGCGATGAATAGGCCCAAGAGAAATGTCTGATGACTATTCAAATTTTTGAACACTGATATTGAAAAAATCGTCGACGGTAGATTGGTATTTTGAAAACAAATATATTTCCATTAGCCGACAATTTCAGAATGTGGAATGTCTCTCAATAGCTACTATAAGGAAGGGAAAGGGTAACTGACACAATTTATTTGAACCGGAAATTCGGAAAACTATGCTACATCCCAATTTGAAACCATTTATTGGTTTTGAATACCCGAGACACGGTTTTTGTGGATCTGAATTGATAGATATCTTTCAAAGAACTCGGAAGCTTCATACAAGAATCAGAATTCCTAAAAAACAATCGGAACAAATATTCTTCAAAAATACACAGCCTTGAGAAAAATGAATAACCAGTAAACCGAAGTTCAAAAAGTCGAAACGACAATATTGAAATTACTAAAAATGATACTTTTACATATTTTCTCGTTCATTTTTTTCAAGAAAAGGTGAAGTTTGGTTTATTCTGGAAAAAAATCGCCCAAAAATAAAGCAAACCTTCAATTTTCAAAAATCTGATAATTATCAAGTAGCTGTACTTTTCTCTTGACATCATCACATACTTTTTTCTTGAAAATTTCTGGTTGATTTAATTTTTCAAACGCCGAAAGAGAAAAAACTAACATATTTTCCCAAGTAATAATAAAAACGTCACCCAACTAATTGGTGTGACATTTAACATGTTGAGTCATACTAATAAAAAAGTATGGTGAACAGAAACAAACATGTATTTGAACGAAAGATGTTCACTCTTAAACAGCACATATTTGCAGGAGGTTAGTTAGTTGAAATAAAAAAAAATTGGAATCCAGGTGAAAAATCCTGAAACATGATCAAATAAGAATAATGATATATGATCGGAGGAAACTGCTCGCGCGCATACATATGCTCAAATTGAGTTCGAATGAATTTGATTAATTTTCCGGACGGTGTCTATTTTTTATTCATTTTTTGCTCATTCAAATAAATATAATAACGAATTAGTGAGTGAATAGGTTTTTGTGTGAAAAGTGTTTCATCTAACCGACATTGATTCACTATTGAAATGTTAATTGATCATTCAATTCCTTCTTTGTGGATATAAAACAAAAAAAATTGAAAAAAAAAGAAAAGTTGATATTTTGTGTTCGAAAAATAGAATGATAACTGTGGGAATTGACTACTCTGAAAAACAAAAAATGAAAAATCCACATACAGTATATAGACAAAATATGTGTATGTATAATAATCCGAGTACTTGTGCAGTTTGCGGGAAGGGAGGTAGGGGCGGATTTTCCGGCGATGGGATAATCCGCCTGTATGGACAACTACTATGTATTTCCTTTTCATTTCATTGCCTGCCTGTCGAAAATCCGACTGGCTGGAAACAATCCTTTAAAACTGTTCGATTTAAATCAACCAGTTATTTTCGATAGATATGTATGCCCGGCTTTGGAAAAGGAAGGGATAGGATTTTTTGAATGGGTTTTCTGTGGAGAAGGACAAATTACTATTATTTGTAATGTTCCAATTTACATTTTCAAATCTTTTGCACGGACAGTTTGTATGAAACAACTTTCTTTTTAAGAACCATTGAATTCGAAAACAGAAAATTTCCAACCACATTAACCAAAGTGTACTAGTCAACTGATATTTTGCTCTGGGATTGGATTCTGAAAAGTTTGAGAACCGAACTATTGTAGTTCTAACTTGATGATTTGATAACTAAAAACATTTTTATTTACTATAAATATAGCTGATCAATTGGGAATTCATTGAAAATTGTAGAACTGGATTCGAAAACAGGAGAATTTCGGTCCACTATATCTGAAGTAAACTATGCAGGATCACTATAAAAAGTTTTTTTTTATTTTGGAAATACAGTGGCTCAAACGAAGAAATTCCTAGTTACCGATTCGGCTGAATTTTTTGTATTTTCTCCGTAATTTCTTTGAAGGCTACATTTTCTGTGTGGAAACCAAAACTGATTGATGCATAGCAAAAAAAATTGCAAATTTTACATATTTTACAATGTTGACTTGAAAATATTGGAGATTCAATGGGATTTTTGAAGGCAACAGTTATAATTCAAATTTATGATAAGTTTAATTGATAGTATTTGGTGATTGAAGTGCATAGTATTACAGAGTTTGCGTTTAGAGTTTCTTGTTTTCACCAGAGGAACAAATTCTGAAAATATCCTACAAAGAAAATTGGGAGAACAATATACAGTACCGTGCATTAATACATACAATTTCATATTTTTGACTGAAACTGACACTTTGCTGAAAAAGATTCAATCGATGCCAATTTTTTCCTGGGTTTTCAGGGGTCATCTACAATGCTAGGAAATTTTTAGATTTTGATTTGAAGAAGCACACGGGGTGTAATCACGTGAAACGAGGGTTCCGTTTTGTATATATTAATGCACGCTACTGTATATGTTATAGTTACTAAATATTTTTAGAAAAATGTCCAGAAAACCTACAATTACTACCTGGATTCTGATTATAGAAATCTAATTTATTGTTTATGATTATTGCAGCATTTTGAATACCATTCAGGCTATTTTTTTTTTTCAAAAAACCTTTTTTTCCTGAAAAATTATGGAACTTTCTCATAGTAATTAGTTAATCCTCCTAATTATGCTGCTATCATGCGCAATGGCCACCCTTGAACTCGAAAACTTTTCGGATTACACATTAGCGGATTATAACAAACTTATTTCAAACATGTAATTAACCAAATCTTCATGGGAAATTGTTTCTCTGTCTCTATCTCGTTCTTTTTTTTCAAATTCTTTTTTCCCTCCAAATTGTTTGTGTGTTGTTGTCTCTCTATGTCTGCACTCTAACTTTTTGTTGTTTTGTTTTGTTGCGAAATAGTTTTGATTTGGTTTATTATAATCATCATTTTTGTTTTTATTCGTCTACTTCATCGCTGAAATGGAGGATGCTGATAGATTGATCAAAGAAACGTGTAAAATTCTAGATTGGTGAGTGTATTTTTACCATGTGTTCATTATTATAAAGTTATTTTTTCAGTAGTTTTGCAAATGATGAAGAATTCGAATTCGACAACGCAAAAATCTTTGAATTTCTCACAAGATGTGTTTGGAGAATCGACGCAAGCACCAAAGATCGGTTGACCACCCACGTGTTTCCGAATAATATTGCTGGGCGGTTGATGCAAGCAACAGTGATCTCGGAGATTCTTGGAAGTTGGAAAATTCGCGGTGATATTGGTTTTCATAACATATTATACGGCTCACTCAACACGTTGCGTCATGTGTTTGTCGAGCTCATTAGGAAAATTCCAACCGAATTCGAGGAAACTGAAGTCGAAGGTGGGTAATAAAAAAAATGTGGGGTTTTTTGCATGATATCGAAACCGCGACGCATTGATTATTGATTGAATCATTTTTGTTAACTACATGATAATGTGCCGTTACCTGGCTTTGTTCATCATTTTGACAAGAAAATGGGACAGTTTTATCAAATAGAACCATTGTAAACTGCCCATTTGGCGTATATCTGCACAATATTCAGAAAAAAAAAATTAAAACTCATACAAAAAAATACGACAAAATGTTAGGATGAAAACAACGACATATTATTTTGACAGTCAAATCAAGTTGCTGGAATCCCATTAAAGGTGGGGTAGAAGGAGTTGGCAAGTTGCTCTTAAAAAAAAAGAGCACATTTTTTAAGGTATAACCCTCGAAGGATTTCTCACAGAAAAGTCTAGTATTCGAGAAAAAAATGTTCAAAGTTAAAAATTTGGAAACTTTTAACGTATACGTGGAAAGTTTCCAAATTTCATTTTTAAAATAAAATTTTCTCGAATACTAGGCTTTTCCGTAAAAAATCCTTCGAGGGTCCCACCTAAAAAAAATGTGCTCTTTATTCGAGAGCAACTTGCCAACTGCTTTTACCCCACCTTTAGAGAGTACTAAGCCAGAAAAAAACTCAAACTACTCTAAATTTGAACAAAAACAAATTTCGTGACGAAATATCGATTCATGTCGAGATATTTTCACAACTTCAGTTGAATAGAATGTAAAACTCAATTTTCGGAAAATTATATCGTTCTGGAAAAGTTGACTAACAACCTTCAATATAAAATGTTTTCAGAAGGTCCGAATCACTTGCTCGAAATTGCTCAAACCTCACTCAACGCTGAAAACAATGTTTTGCCATTCATCTGTAGAAGTAACAAGTTTTCAGTGAGTTCGAAGCATCCATCACTATATATTTAAATATCAAAAATATTTCCAGCCAGAGATTTTTGAACCTACCGGCAATTGTAAAAACAGCGACCCAAGAACTTGGATCTCCAATCTTTTCACTGAATCTCTCGCTTCTACACCTTCTAAGCCGAATTTGCCAATCAAACCACAATCGTTGTTGAAATCAGGGGTTTCTCCTGAAAATTCCACCAAAGAAAACAAAGAAGAAGAAAAAGAAGATCCTGAAGAGGTTGAGCTTCGCCAGAGTCTGGGAAAGCTTTACGAGTTGGAAGAAGAGTTTGAGCAAAGACAACGAGAGTATGATCAGGTCAGCTTTATTCTGAAATTTGAGAAATTAAAATACATTAGTTACAGAATCAACAAGCAATTTTGAAAATGCAGGAAGCGAACGAAGTTATTCGTCAAAATATTGCTCAGTATGATCCTAGACTTCTTGAATTATTGGACGATATTGAGGGAAATGCTCCAAAATTGATGGTGAGCTCTTTCTCATTCAAAAAGTACAAAAAAAATACTTTCAGGCCGAAATTGAAGAACTGAATGAGCACATGGAGAGAGAAGCTCAGGAAGGTCTTGAACGCAAAGCTCAACTCAATAAAGAATTGGAAGAAATCAACAAACAATGTATTGAGAAGGGTGTTAATCTTGATGGAGAAAAGACAGTGAATGAAATGGCCGAGGAAACTCTTTATTTGAGAGAGCAGATTGAGAATGATAAGATTCTTATTGAGAAATTGGTAAGGATAGATTTGCCAAACAAACAAATGATCAGGCACGAATTTAGTTTCGCTAAACAAAAAATTTAAATGTTAGGACCCTATCGAAAAAAAGATTACTCAAGTTTTCAGAATTTTCTTATAAAAAAATGAAAAAATTATCAGATTTCATGTTGGCAGAAAGAAGCAGTGCATTCATTTGTCTTGTAGAGGTCACTGGCTTGAAAATTAATTTCCTAACGTGACTATTTTCCCGTGTTGAAAAATTATTCCGCAATTTCGTACAAGATTATTCAATTTTGAGCTCAGTCTCCAGAAGTCGAATTTTCTGATTTTTTCTGCACTTACAAAACGAAAAAAAAATAATTTTCCTGAAAAATGATTCTTGAAAACAAGGCAGTCAAATTTAGAAGAATGCATTCATGAACAGCGTTTTTTGTAGACAGAACGTTTCACAACAATATGAAAACAAAAATCGTTCTTTCTAATAATTTGAACTTGAAATCTGTAAAAATAACTTTTTCACTTTTGGTTATTTCCAGAAAAAGAAGTTCACTTTTGGTTATTTCCAGAAAAAGAAGTTGAATCTTGGCGTCGACGATAACTTCAATCTTCTCGAAAAACGAAACACTGAAGTTGAAGCGATTATCGAGAAGCAAGAAGCTTATGTGAGAAAGGTTAGATTTCTCCAACTATCTTGAAAATAATAATTTATCATTTGTAGATCAACTCGGAACTTCAAGAGGTTCGCAAAAGACAGGAAAGAGAAAATGAGATGATCGACAGATCATTTTCGACTATAATGCATACTTTGGCGACGGTGAGTAGGACAGGCATAATTCCAAAAAATACCTGATTTATACTAACATTTTTAGTTACAAAACCCAATTTAGAATAGAGATTTGGGTAAATGTGAATGGTTTTTTTTCAGAATGCCGATGAAAATCACACCCGAAGACATATAGAAGCTTTTTTGAAAATCCATCTCCTCTCCTCGGATATTATTGAATGCACCAGAGCATCAGCCAAAATGAAAATGGATACTGAGAAACTTTATGAAGAGGTGAGTCATCGATTTTTTTGTTTTACTTTTTTGGGTTTGAACGTTATCAAAAAAATGTGTTTTTGCAGGTCGTAGAGGAGGAACGCAAGGATTATGATAAACAACAAGAATTGATTGAAAAAGATATTTCGGAAGTTGAAACCGAAAACGCTCGTCTCATTCAAGACATCATGGCATTGGACCCCACATTCGATCTCCAAAAGTTTTTGGCATAATCACTTATTTTATTTGTACATATTTTAGCGCTTCAACTGATATCCTTCGGGTTTTATAACATTGCTCATTAGTTGTTTTTGTGGGTTTTTTTGCTGAGCGGGAGAAAATATTTTTAAGTTTATTGCATGGAAATGAAACTATCGTCATTATAAAAGTTATTGTTGATAAGAAGCAGTGCTCTCAATATTGAAAAATGAATAAGAGCATCGTTTGATTGCTGATAAGCGAAACATTTTTGAATTTTTATTATCGTGCAGTGAGACCTTGGGCGTATCATTGGGTTTATTCTTTTTAATCATAGTTTGCTATTGTGTGTTTTTTTTTGTTGAACTCAAATTTTGTTAATTTTTAGGTATGAATCTCCTCAAACTTAATTATTTCTTACTCTTATTATGCACTAATTGCCTCGTGGTTTGGGCAGATTTCCAAGATACTGATGTTTTTGTGAATAGGTATATTGAAGATATTGATGATTCAGGTTAGTTCGAGAGGTAAAATACAAAATCTAGTGGATTGTGAACATAATGGGGTGTATCGTATTCTACTAAAATCGCTTCACTCTAAAACTTGAACTCAAAATAAACCGAAGTCCAAAAAAAGTGCACTCTGAAATTTAAATTTGAAATCGTGTTGGCACTAATAATTAACATTAAAAAGTATATTTTTGAGTGAAAGGGCTATTTTAGTTTATTGTCAGAGTGTATTTTTAGCAGCCACGGTGCTTGCCGTTATAATGTATGAATCGTTGAACAAACAACACTCCTAACTTAGTAAAATCATTTTTGTACAGTAACCCATATAAAACGCTAAATTTCAAGAGTTATTTAGAAGTGAAATTCAGCTTGGTGTTCTTCTGATTGTGTGCTTTGAAAATTTCAGTATCAGCTACATTTTGTGCACATGACGGATTTCTCAACGATACATGCCAATGTGGGACCGATTATGCTGGAGCTACCTGTCAAACTCGTCAATGTCGGAACTTTGGAATCGATGGACTGTCATTTTTGAAAACTGATCGATGCTTGTGCCCTCCTGGATTTTTAGGAAGAAATTGTGAACCAGGTTTGAAAACCCTTATTCGTTTTTCAGAATTCAAAAGCAATTTTTTTCAGTTCGTTGTATTGAAGGTAGTAAAGCGATATTCCAACAAAGCGAAAAAACAATTGCTCTTCTTGCAACTACAAACATTCATATGAATCAATCGTGGACCACTGACAATCCAGTCACCTTACTTTGCAAATATACCAATTATACAAGGATTTTCAGTCTTGGTGGTTTTATGATGAAAGTTGTACGTTGGTTAATTACAATGCTAAATTTGAAATCATGTTTTTTTCAGGATCCCAATGCTGCCACTTGTAATCCGAAATCTCTATCAGATCCATGTACTGATTCTGTATGCTCTCCTCTAGAACTGTCTGCAGTTTATGACTTGGTCGTTGCATCACCTCCAAACACAATAGTAAGAATTTTAGAATTGTGATAAACGTCAATTCTTTGTAAAAAATCCTGCAAACATTTTTTTTTTGCGCGAAAACATCTCGAAACAATTTCAACTTATGAATTTTGTTTTGCAGGTATTTGTCCTTTCGAATCAACCTATGAATTCATCCGCTGAAGATATTCCTCAAAAAATCATTGCTACTGCCATCGCAAAACGTATCCAAATCAACGTCATCCTTTATGAAATGATATCTGATGAACATACTCTCGATATCCTTCGTAACATCGCTACATCCACTGTGGGAAGTTTTGTGAAAAAAGGTTACGAATCCGATAGTCCTGGAGTAGATCAACAATATCAAGTATGTTATTTTCACAAAAAAACATGATAAATGTTTATAATTCTCAGGTCATTCAAAACTTGTTGCAAAACTTTGATAATGGTATTCACATCGCTGCTCTTGGTGTCGATAAGAGTTTACCACTTCAAGTCAATTCAGATATCTATGTCAGCGGTCAAGTTGATTTCGGAAAAAGTGGGTTGAATCTTTTTGTTTTGTTTCTCAAAAAATGATTTTTTAGCACTGGACATCTCCACTTCAAATGATCAAGGATTTGATATTATTGTTGATACAACTTACTGGAAATTATATAGGTGTGCTTACAAAAAGATTTGGAAACTTCACAATGAAATTTTCAGACTAAATGCCTCATCTCTGAATTGGATTAGAGTAACAGGACAAACTCCAGGAACAACAGTTCTTATTCAGACCAAAGATAGACTCCGTGCATATTCAGCTTTCACTATTGATGATGGATGGGTTGATGGCATGTTCCCCACAGCTATAGCAGGTTTACTTATAGTTTCGATAAACTGCGGTTTTTGACTTCTAATTTAGAAACTTCATACCCTCTTGTCTTGCGTTTTGAAAACGACGCAAATGTTTTGGGTTTTGATGACATACGGTTGATCACAACTTTATCGACGAGCTCAAACTTCAACGTTTCCACTTCGTTTTACACTCGTGTTGATTGTCAATTCAATTTCAAATTGGCTTCCGCATGTAGCAGTGCTGATGTGATATTTTTATATGTGAGTAATTGTTATTAATAAAAAAAGATCGAGATTTAAGGAGATACATGAAATTATCAAATTCACATTTCAGATTTTATCATCCAGTAACAAACCAACACTCCTGCCAATATCATGTGTTGATAAGAATTTCGGTGAACAAGTGTACAACTCATTTTTATCTCCAAGCTCAATTGTTGGTGAATCATTTGTTCATCAATCGTTTGTCAAAGGTACACAACTTCCATTCTTTTGAATTTCTTCATCAAATTTTCAGATGCGGTATGCGGTCCTGAACCAACCGTCAACAAATTCGGAGATCACAGTTTTGCTATAATCAGTCCGAACTCGACAGATGATAACCAGACTAGGTAATATTGAATTAAAACCTAATTTTGTACATTTCTTATTTTTAGATCATCAGTCGATAACTTGTACCGAAATCGAAATAGTGTGTTCTACCAGTTGTATGATTATCTTCAAACTCCTTCTAATCAATCTAATCAAAATCAATATTCAAACTTTGTTGGATCTCTTTATGGAAGTGATAAAATTGATAACATTGCTGTGAGTTTTTGATGAATAGTTTCGGAAATATGAAACAAGTTTCCAGGTTGAAAATGAATATGAGTATTTTTTGACAAACATTATGAGTATGGCGAATTTGGCTCCAATTCATACTGAAGGAACAGTGGATATTGTTACACATATTTTTAACACTCTTCAAAACCCCAATTTGAAACCATTCTCAGGTACAATTCTAATATGAAACCATTGTTCATTGATTATTCAGATGTGTTTGTGATTGTCGATTCTCCCATCAAAAACGATACAGACCAAGCACAAATGTTGAATCTAATTCAAACGACAAGAGTTAGAGTAAGAATTTTATGCGTATCCAAATGAATGAAACAAATTTATTTTTCAGTTGTTAATAATCTATGTGAGCACATATTCAAGTTTGGCAGATTCTGATTATATATTTTTGAATGATATTTCGAGCCGAAGTTCAGGCGGGTTATTAACTGTGGTGAACGATTATTCTGGTGTCAAGAACGTGAGTTTTCTGAACGTTGAAAAAATGAATCATTTTTTCCAGTTCTTCACAACTTATATGAAACAGTGGGTGGATAGTAACATGGTAGCGAATGGATATTCAATTGTACCAAGAGCTGGAATTGTGCTGAATGATGTGAACTTGATGAAATATGGTGAATACTACCTATTGGTTACAAATCGTGATTCAAACAGTTTGAGTAATGGAAATGTTAATGGTAAGTAACAAGTATTTATCCCTCTCATGTTGTACTTCTGAGAATCATGAATGAGAACATTCTATCTAAAATCAGCAATGTTCTTAAACTAAACTTTTACAGTAACTGTCAATTTGACTGGTGGTTCTTGGAAAGCCATCCCTGAATTTATTGGCGATATTCAACGTTTTCTTCTGTCTATCAGTACCACCGCAAGTTTTAACATTTCAATAAGCGGGTTTGCACAATTGGTAATATCTCAATTCTTAAAAAAAGCTTCAATTTATTTGCATTTTTAGACAAACGTTATTCTTTTGGAATCTATGAAATTGAACCAATATGTTGGATTAACCTTTGTTAATAATCAGAATGTTCTTACCAACAGTATTGGTTATAATCGTGAGTCATTTAATTCTAATATCCCAACAGTTTGGAAATGTTACAGTGAATGGGTTCCAACCTTTGATCTATAGCTCGTTCGATTTCAATGCCACTGATGCTAAATTTTCAATCACTCAACTCACTGATGTAGATCCCTTTGCATTGGTTTACAAGGGAAGCATTATTAATCAAACGTCTTGTGATCCATTTGAAAATTTCAAATATTCTACGGACTTCAATTGGGTCTGCAGTCAGGCTGGTGGTCTTTACCGTGTTAAGGTACAAAAATTGGAATATTTTCTATCTATTGTATGTAGTATGCATTCAGATTGATCTTTCTTCTTCAAATGGAACATACAGTCGAACATTCCCATTGACATGTATCACTTCAACTGCTTCGAAGTGTTTGAATGGTGGATCTCCAGATGATAATGGCGTGAGTTTAGAGAAAAAAGTTTAAAAAAAACTTTTGAACACCTCAGAAAACTGAGGAGGAAACGTATGATTTTGAGATCACCTACAAGTGTGAACAACTGAGAAATTTAGAGCACTATCAAAAGTTGAGTGTCGGGAGTTGTGGGTGAAAATTACTTCTGAAGTTTTTTCTTCCCATGTGAAGAACTCTGGTTTAGGATTGTAACGAAGACGCCCGGACTCCCGTTTGTTCTGTGTGTTGTGTTTGTTTGTGAAGGAAAAAAACACATTAATAAAATGAACGGGTGAACAGGAGGCACGAAATTTGAAAAATCATTATCATACTATCCTCTATAATACCATCACTCACTTTTAACCGTTGTCAACATAAAAAATTTGGAAACCAAGAAATATAATGAAAACACTGTGATGTCATTGTAAATATACACCTCATTTTTTCCAGAATTGTATCTGTGCTCTTGGATGGGGTGGTGACGTTTGTCAGACTCCAGTTTGTTTGAATGGTGGGACTCAAACTTCTGGAAACACTTGTCAATGTCTCTCGACCTTCTCCGGATCGCACTGTGAAACATGTAGGCAATCTAATCTGAAAACAATTTATTGAGGAGCTCATTTTTTCAGCCTCTTCAACATGTCAAAACTCTACAGCAGCACCAGCTTTCAGATCAGATTTATCTTCATTGATCATTGTTGCTGAAACAAACGCACTTAAAGATGTTTATCTCACAAGTGGTGTGACTATACCAGGTGTTCCAATAACTGTAGTGAAGTGTAGGTAGAACTACTTTTAACATTTCACAAAAAAATGATTTTTCAGACAAAGGTTCACAAGCTGATATTGTTCTGACAACAACTGATGGAACCTTGTTGAATAGTGTTTTGAATCAGAATGTTGACCCTGATGAAGTTGTAATTGAAAGTACCGCACAAAACTTGAATAATGCTTTGAACGTTGCTCTAAACTATCAGGTTGGACAAGAAAAAAATCGTTTTAAAAGTTAAGGAACTTTTCAGAACACTGATCGAAGTTTGGTTGTAGTCCTCACTTCGCAAAATGATTTCAGTGTTGATCCAGATACTTTGATTCGTTTGGCTGCTCGAAGATCTGAAGTACGCTTTTTGACAACTACTAATGCTGTCGATTCCTTGACAACACTCTCATTAATCGGAAATTCGATCCCAATATATATTCAAGATTCTACTTTTCTACAGAGTGTAGGTTCTTCTTAAGTTCTCAGAAAATAGTTTTGTTATATATTGCAGTTCTTTGATACTTATGTGGCTGGAGTGTTTACTCGAACAAAATCACAAAAAGTTTTCAACGTTTATCTAACAGATACTGTGAATGGTTCTTTGGCAATTGTTATTCCTGCTGATGACACCGACAGTAGCACTGATAATACGATCATTCTGCATGTATTCAATGGAAGCTGGGTTACTGGTTGGTTATTTTCAAAATTTACTATTTCAATGTAAATTAGTATCAATTCAGATGAAAAAAATCCTACAACTATCAAAAGCGGATCGTATAACTTGTACATTTTCGATAATATCGCACCTAGTAAGTCGCAAAACACCAAATACTGAAAAAAAAAAACATTTTTTTGCAGCCGTTGATTTTTCGTTGACACTGAAACCAACTACTGAAAATGTTAAATTATATTATTCAATTGAAAGAATCAATTATTTGAGCGTAAGCAAATATATTCTTTGTCAGTGAGATATACAAAATGCTTTTTCCAGACAGCTTATGGCTTTAGTTCCACAACTGATGGAAGCAATGAGCAGTTAGTCGCTGGTGCAAGAATTGCGCAAAATAATGTGCTATCCATTTACACATCACCATTGCCATCTACCCTTCCATCATCCAATCCACTACAATTGCCATATTTGGAAATTCGACAAATATTGGATGGAAATATGGATAGTCCACAAACCATACTTTTAACAAGAAAACCTGCTACATGTCTTTACACACATTTTGTGGCTTTGGATATTTGTAAAGATTCATCGGTTCTTGGTTATCAAATCAGAGTAAGATTAAAATTCTGAAATCAATGAATCTATGTCTTATTTTTTAGTTGAACACGAGAACTAGCCGACTTGTGACAAAGCAACAACAATTCACACTAACTTGTCATAACACAGGTAAATCATTGATATTCTCCGAATGTTCTAGTCTCTGCAACAAATTACTAATCTTTTAGTTTATTCAAACGGTGACACATCATGTGGTGGATATGGCTCACCGCTCCAAACTTGTAATTGTGACACCGGATATACAGGTATTGACTGCAGAGAACCGATTTGTGAAAACGGTGTCCGCGATGGATCAATTTGTCGTTGCCCAGTTCCTTATTACGGAAAACGTTGTGAATTGCTAAATGAGGGTAAGTTATCAAAATTCTTCATCACCCAACGATAAGATTCTTTCAGATTACTTCAATGCACAAGCTGTGGCGTTTGTTCTCGATCTAGTTGGCGCTGATGATTTCGCTTACAACGAAACTATTGTGAGTTTTTCGAGCTTGACCATCCAAAGACTTAAACTGTATTTCAGAACACTGTAACAGAATACGTGAAAGATTGTGAAAATGATTTATACGTGATGATTATTGCAAATGTTGACCCAATTTATAAAACATTCCAAATTTTCGACGCAGAAAATTTGAGCGTGTTTCTCGATAGTTTCTATAAGCAAAGACACTCTACCACAACTTCCAATTTGACAGAGTAAGAATATAATTCATTTTTTAAAAATCTAATTGTCTTTTTTTCAGCGCTCTAACACAAATAGCAAACAATTTGGACAGTCTACAAAATGTCACACTTGCAAGTAAAAACATTTTCTATCTCACACAAGTAGGGTAAGTCTCCCAGTTTCAGATATAAAACACCATTTTGAATGCATTGTATGTGTCCCTGTGACAAAGAGGAAATAGTATCAAATGTTATGAGAGAGAAAAAGAGACAGAAAAACCGCTGGAGCGCACACGATGCCATCAAAAAATGAAAAAAATAATTTTTCAGAAAGAACTTAACCTGAAAATGTTTTCAGACTTGCTGCTGACGACAATGTAGCTTCAGTCTTATTATCATTGAGTGATTTCGAAAGAAGGTGAGCTTTTTCTTAAACAATTATATGAAAAATTCATGATTTTAGTGCTGTTGTCTACTCTCCATTTAATACAATCGCGAGTTCATCGATAGGCACTTCATTGTCACCTTTCACCACAAATGTTAGGACGATGAACAACTATTATGATGCTACCAATTATTTGATAAGCATAACAGGTTCTGGCAAATTCACAACTCCAGTAAATCGTAAGTTCAGTCCTGTTTCAGTTCATCAGTTTTAAATTGAGATTTATAGCAAATCGATCATGTGCATATGGTATTCAAGCTAATATAATTGTTGCGTTAGACGTTTCAAAGACAGACGCAGCAAATGCTGATGACAAGGTTACTTTGATTTGAAAAAAAAAGCTTGATCGTCAATTAATTTTTTTCTAGAAAAATGAAATTCTATCGCTTCTTCGAAATAAGTTCAATTACATTAACAGTGATGTGAATCGATGCACCGCTAATGTAGACATTCCCGAATTTTATAATGGTGAGTTCTTTTCGAGTTAGTTCCACAATTAGTATGTTTTCAGAGCGCACAATATTCTCAATTTTCACAATTTATGACCAAGGATTCATCTCTGGACGATTCTGCCCATCTAACTACGATTCGGCAACAGTGGCCAACTATGCGGGATCAGAGACAACTCCAGAATTCACAACGAAGTCAGTTCGCAGTACAGTTGGACACCAACTCAAACCGACTCACTCACTTTTTTGACGCTTTTCTACCAAAACCGGAAAGTTATGAACCGCAGCTATGTAAATACAATAGGGAAAAGCGATGAGTTCCTAACGATATGGTTTTCGAAAATTTTTCTTGACAACGGATAAAGTAATTTGTCAAAAAACTGTAGTATCAGGGATTTATTCCTCATTTACATCGTGTACACCTAGCTGCGGTTCATAATTCTTACGCTTCTGGTTAAAAATCTTGAAAAATGTAGTAAATCGATGTCCAACTATAGTTCGCAGAACAGAATCTTTTATCACTTAATTGAATTATCCGCAAAATAAAAAAAATTACAGACAATTGGAACGCATCAATTCGTTCGTCAATAACAACGCCAACTGTTCCTGCTCACGTACTTATAGCTCGAACTCAGACACCTCCAAATTCCTCATTTGGATGCCTCGCGCTTAGTACGATAACAATTTTTATACATTACGAAATCTCTAAAAAATTTTCAGCACAAAATCAACACCCGGAAGATTGGCTAATATGACGTATACTTTTGACAATTCTGCACAATTTGTTATTCCGTTTTACGACATTGATACGGTTTCATAGATTCATGGAGACAAACAATTCAACAAGTTTTTTTTGCAGAACTCAACCAGTGATGATCTTTACTATACACTTCTGGAGCAGAATAAACTTGGAACTCAAACACCGGCTGATTATATTCTTCCAAATGCAGTAAATACTGATGCGCAAGCAATTGTAGATGCGTTAGAAAAAAAGATGTGCAAGTAAGATACAAAACAATATTCATACATAAAAACACAATATATAATTTCCAGATTGGCTAACGTACCTGGATCAGATTAATTATAACATTGAAACATAAAGTGAATTAAAGACCCATAAATAATCTGACTTGTATATGGCACATAATAACAAAAATAATCTAAATGGGCAAGACAAACGTGGAGACTAAACTACAACAATGACCTAATAATAATCATAATGATATTATTTACTGGAGGAATGGTGGATCAGTTGCACATCTTGGGTTACAAATGTGAGATCTTGCACGCATGTTGGATGACTGAATCATGCTTTCGCGGATTTGAGTGTGTTCCAGAAGTGATGGTTGGACTGATGCACATTTACATTTGCACTTGTGAACCGGGCAAACTTCTTCCGTTTTGAACCATTCGACGAGATGCTTGACGTGTCCACCATGATTACACAACTGAAAATGAACATTGTTTCAAAGGAATTGGTTTTGTTTCAACTTACATAACAAACTGCAAAATCTCTAACTGGTTTGTTTCTAAGATTCCATTCAAGCGGCGACAAATGTGCCAAATAATAGCACATACAAATTGAACATCTTGGTAATGGTCTGCGACAATTCTGACAAGATTGTTGCGAAGATCGATGTTGCTGGAAAAAAACCTTGTTTACAGATTTTTTTTTGAGAAATTAGCTCACCAATTCCTCTTCTGTTTGATTTGGGTCAGTAGCGGTAGTCACTGGCGGTACATATGGCTTGAGTTCCTCTTCTTCCACGTTCAACTTGCAGCTTCTTGATGCTGGCTCAAAACGTGTAGATATCAATTGTTCGCTGACCGTTGCCAATGTTATTTCTTCTCCATAAGTTGCCAGTTCATTACCAGTGAAAACAGGCGTATGACAATGCAAGCAAGTCAATTCAGTCTAAAACAGCAAATGGTTCAATTTTTTTTTTCAAAAAACCAACTCACCGGGAAGAATGTTGGTGCTTTTTTGAGTCGATCGATATGATTGCAAGTTCTGTCCAAATAAGACGATCCTCGGAGAACTTCAAGAACGGCAAGATATTTTGAAACTTCGCATTCCAACAATTTCGCAAGTTCGGCGCTGAAATGAAAAATTAATTTGCAAGGATTTTGATTGTTTTTGACAACTAACCAACTGAGATTGATATTATTTCCTTGAGGATCACGAACATATGAGATTGGGAAAGCATCTTGAAGAACTTTTGGTCCTCGTTCTTTTTCAAATGTTCCAAGCATATTTTCAAGCATTCCTCCAATATCTCGGTTTTGAATATGATCAGAGCCAACATCCGGAAGCTGAAAATCAAATGACAATTTGGTTTTTAGAAACATTGAAATAATTCTCACCAATTCTTCCTCAGACTTATTATCCAAACATTGACCAATAACCAAAAGATGAGCCACAAGCTGACAATCACCATTCAAAACAGCTTCTCTGGAAAATATTGTTTTCAGTTAACACAAAATTTTGGAAAACTCACTCTTGAAGAATAGCAAGACTATCTTTATGATAGCCGAGACCAACAAATGGAAGCCTATCCAATCCTTGAACTCGTTGAAAGAGTCGAAGAGTATTTCGCAATATTTGAGTGTACGGCGACAAGTTGATGATGAAAATGAGTTTTTCGCGAATTGGAAGTTTCTGAATTTCATATTTTTTATGCAATTTTCTGAATTTTTCAACTAACCAAATCAATAATCTCATCAACAATATCAGCCGAATATCCATCAGTCATAATCATACGCAAAAAGTATATACAAGCAACGAGTTCCGGATGAACATTTTTGGATCCTAAAAAATATGAATAGGTGGTTATTCAATTTAGATAAAAAATGTCTTACTTTTAGAGAAGAACAAAAATTGATCACAAGCAGTCATCCATTCGTCGAATGACCATGGAACTCTGTCCAACTCAGTGATGTTATATGGTTCATTCTCATCTATCGAGGAAATTTTCTTTCGCTCAATTTTTTTTTCAAGAGCTTCCTTTGTTTGTAAAGCAAGATCGTACTCTTCGTATCCAGATTGAACACCAATGAACCTAGAGAAAAATGAATGAAAAATTGAAATATTGACAAGAAAACTCACTTTCTATAGAGTTTTGTTATAATCCACGATTGATTAGCATCATCCATATCCTCATAATTTGCACTCGGATAACCAATCATCCGATGCAACAATTCAACCAATTTGGGAAGATGTTCTCCATGTCCATAGCACATTGCAGTGAACATGTTGGCAAACGATTGTGGAAGATCTGATGAGGCGACGTTTCTCTTTTTGTATCGATCTTGCATTCGACATCCGATTGATATAAGCATAAGACGGCGAATTGGAGAAACTTGGATCTAGAAAAAAACAATGATTTTATTATCATTAAATATGAATTTTATGTTACCTTGTCTCTATAATGTTCGAATCCAGGACCTCGTAGTTTCAAATTCTGCTCCATATGTTCACCAACTTTTTCTTGCACTAATCTTGCCAAAAAGAGTAGACCAGGAAATCTGAGAGTTCATTCATTGTTTTCTAAATCACTTCAAAAAAAAATAACTCACCCTTTCACATTAAACGTCGACTGTTCCGATTTTCGTTTCCAGAACTTCTTATTTTCCCTCTGTGACGATGTGGTGCTATCAGTTTCGGCATATTCACTTTCCGTGTCAGTATCTGTTGGAGGTGGCGTTCTATCGATATCACTATCCTCTTCCGGGAGTAGAATCTAAAAAAGGTATGTAAGTTTTTGTTTAGCTGTAGAATATGTATACTAACCTTTTGAGTTTCCTCATCAAAATCCGGAATAAAAGGTTGTTTCAATGCTTGGGGCGTTTTTGTCGAGAACTGATTCAACTTTTTCATTACTTTTCTTGGCAAATGATGTTTCCTGGGAACACGAGCTTTCTGAAAAAATACAAATGATTTTTAGCTTTTGAAAAACGAAATGCTCACCTTGAGAAGATTATATTTGCCAAAAAGTCGAGGTTGTGAAGATCGATTCTCAGGTTGCTCTTCTAATTTAGCTTTAATAACAACGCCAGCAGCTTGCATGTCCTTTTTGAACTTGTCGTATTTTTCTTGCTTATACTCCATGAAATCTTTCATACGATGTTTCAATATATCGCTGACCACATGATATAGTCTCCAATCATTATTGCGGCGTCCTTCATTGAGTGCACGACGACACATTTGACGAGCGAATTTGTAATAACGAATGAAGATATTTTTGTGGCGTAATTTGTCCAGTTCATTATATTCCTTCGGTTCTCTTCTTACAGCTTTACCAACGCGTCTCGGAATCGGTTTCATTTTGTCGATATTACGGAATCTTGGATTTCTAAATAATGGTTTGAATCCATTCTTCTTCATCTTTCTGAATTGTCTCCTCTTGCTTCTCCATAACTTCGATTTTCGATAACGATTCTTGGACGTTTTCACGAGAGCTGAGCTCAAAAATTTCTTCAAATAGTTTCCTCTCTTCTGCCGCATCAACTTTCCTTTTCGACCTTCTTCATAAGGGAATACGTCTCGAAGCACTTCCCAAATCTCTTTTTTATTCCTAGCTTTCTTATCTTTGATACAAAATTTATGGCGCATTTTCGTGTTATGAAGTTTGACTTGAAGTTTCTGAGTCATTTCCAAAAATGGATAACTTGCTATGAATCCTCGAGTAAACGTATCATCTCCAATATCCGATTGACTGGTCAAATAATTCATCAACATTTTCTGAGTGAACGGTTTGCTGTTCATCGATTTCAAAATAGCCGAGATTCTCGAGTTCATTTTAAACGCCCTCGAAGGTTTTCTTCTTGTTCGCTTGATGCTGTGGACAGTTTGTGGTGAAATCGAAGGTGATGGACGATTTATTTCCTCGATGTAGAATGGTGTTGGCATATTTATTGATGGGAATTTTTTAGGATCCAAAACAGTAGTCTTTGCGTTCTCCATAGACGTGAGAGTTGCTAACTTCTTCTTGAGATTATCCTTTGTTTTTTTCTTCTGCAAAAGTGGCAACAAAGATGGCATAGTTGCTGATCTCATAGTCTTCTTAATGAGCGGTTTCTCATCATCCTCCTTTTTCTTGCCCAATGGTTTTGGTGGCGACAATGGTAATGGTCCTGGTGCAGAGAATGCATGCTCTGGTTCCGACTTGGGTGTCGGTGATCGATCCTCTCCATACCATCCCTCATTTTCCTCAAACTCGGCAGCATCTTCCGCTGACGATCCATTTGTTGCATAACCTTTGGGTAGTGGTCGAATAGTGATTGGATCTGATGGTTTTCGTCTTTCCGCTGCAGCCGATGCATTAATCGTGTTTCGTCGCATTGATAAATCACGTGCTTCTAGTGATGGTGGTGATGCTGTAGAAGTGGATGGTTGCGATTCTTGTTGTTGAGACGATTGTGATTGCTGATCAGGCGGCTCGCTTCGACGACTTCCAAACACTGCGCTAACCGGCTTCAAAAACGGCATCACTGTTCGTTTGAACATCGACATTGCTGACTCTTTTATGGATGTAGTTGGAGGAGCCGGTAATTCATTTGGTGATGCAGGTGCAGCGGCAGTAGGTGTTGTTGGAGCTGTCAATGTTCGTCCGATAGTCATTCCTTGCTCTTCCACCGGCCAATCAAGTGTCAACGGATGTCGAATTGGTGATAGAGGCGGACGAATTGGTTTAGCAGGTGCAACAGGTGCGGGTTTAACTGGTGGTTTCTTGGCCATGAGCTTCTTGAATATCAATCTTATCTGTTTTGATCGTTGGGCTCTTCTTGCTCTCTTCGCCTTTTCTTCCTTCTTTCTCATATCTTCCATCTTCCACATCACTCTCCAACTAGGAATCCGAGCTTTATTGAAGTACTTCACTGCCATCCGGTTTTTAATGTTTCTCCATTGAGCTTGAATGTTCGACATTGGCTTTGTCGCTGTCTTCCTTCCAATTAGCTCATCTCTTTTTCGCAAATCATTCATTCGACGACGAAGATGTTCCTTCGACAACTTTTTCTCCGGCTTCTTCACATATGATTCTCGGAAACAACCTTTCTTCGGACTCTCTGGTGGTTCATAAGTCCCTTTCATCATTCTGAATCGATCCTCATTCACTCGATGATACATCACACTCTTCATAAATGTTCTATCCAATGCAATCCGCTTCTCTTGGACAGTTTTTGCTTTTTGCTTTCTTACTCTTGGTCTCCCTTTCACAACAACTTCTCCAGTCAAATTTTCGGCCCATGTGACATTCAAGCGACAAGTACCAGTCTTCCTCTTCATCTTCTTTCTTTTCTTAACTATTTTCGGTGTTTGCTTCACGTCATCATCTCTTTCTTCCTTCAGCAAGTCTTTCAGCACTTTTATCAAGTCTTTTTCAGAATCAGTTCTGTTCAGAGTATTCAAAACTTTGGACATATTGATATTTGTCTTCTTAGTCTTCCTCTTCTTCTTACTTTTCTTACTTCTTTTCTTCTTTCTTCTCTTAACTGGTTTCTTTCGCCTATACTTCTCTTCAAAGATTCTGTATGCTTCTTCACCGAAACAACCAATTGATCCCTTCGCTTTTCTTTTGGTCACTTGGCTATTCAAAACACAACTCTTCTGATCATCATCGAGCCTTCTAGCATCCAATCTAGTTTTTCGGAGAGTTGTCCGGAACTTCTTAGCTACACGCTTCGGACTCGTTTGTGAAACTACTTTAATAATGGGTTTCTGCACCTTCTCCTTTTGCTCAATCTGCGGTTTTGCTTTTGGCTTCGGTTTCGGTTTCGGTTTTGGTTTAGCTTGTTGAAGATTTTTCTTCGCCTGCTTAAACTTCTGCCGTATATTCCTTCGCATGATCGCACGCTGTATACCACTCGAACCATCAATACGACCGATTTTATCAAAGTCCTTCACAAAATCTTTCCGCTTTTTCTCAAGTGATGCATCTTGTTTTGGCGGTGATGGTGTCTTTGATTTTGATTTCGATTTTTTCGGTGAAGACGAAGACGCATTTTTCTCTTTCCACGCAGCAATTTCCGCAGCTTTTTTGGCTGCTTGTTTTGCCTCTTTATGAGCTCTTCTTCTGGCATATCTCGATTGTCTTGACTCGATAGCATATATTTCATCCGCAGTAACCCATTTGACAAAAGTTTCGCCAGTTTTCTCGTTGGTCCAAGTATAATGTTGCAACTCATTTGAAGAAGCTTCCTTATCAGCTTGTACTGCGGCCGCTTTTTTCTCTTCAATCTGAAAAAAAAACCAGTTTATAAGGATGATTATTTTGAATGTTAATACCGTGCTGTCTCTTTTGATCGCCACTTCCAAATCTGCATCGTGCATTTCAGCATCCTTGCGATCTCGCTCATTTCTTGTTGCTTTATAATCGACAGCACGTTTCATGAAGAAGTGAAGCATTGGATCCTGATTATCCACATAATCTTTGTCATCAATGTTCTGAAAAAAAATAAAATTTTAATAATTACACTTGAATTTCATAAAGAAAGTTTCCATGTTCAACTCTA
This sequence comes from Caenorhabditis sp. 38 MB-2015, assembly GCA_900536415.3. Taxonomy (NCBI): domain Eukaryota; kingdom Metazoa; phylum Nematoda; class Chromadorea; order Rhabditida; family Rhabditidae; genus Caenorhabditis; species Caenorhabditis quiockensis. The sequence goes on along the minus strand of LR550648.1, from coordinate 76,118 downwards.
TTGATTTTTCGTTATAAACATAACTAACCTCAAAACATCTCTCAACAAATTGATCATCCCGTTCTACATGAGTCGGCGGCTCAATTCCAAGATTCGATTTTGTTCGAGACCGTCTTCTTCTACTCGCACGCGTAGGAGGCTTGACGACAGGTTTCGGATCAACTATTTTCACTTCTTTTTTCTTTTTCTCGACCTTGTTGGTATCAAACGTTGAGCATCGGAGTTTCATCTTTCTATTACCACATTTTCGACAAACCTGAAATTAGATAAATAATTTTGTGCTTATAGTAAAAAATAAAATTACCCTTCGTCCTCTTTCCAGACCAGTGAATTTGTGGCGCATACTTTCAATAACTGTGCACGAAAACATTTTGACAGTCTTATCACATCGGAAGCAAACCTGAATAAATTAAATTGAATTTTCATTTTTTGCATTTTCAATCTCCTACCTCAGTTGTAACAAGTTTTTTGTAACACGTGGGACATTTTGGTTGATCCAATACTGGTATTTTTTGATCAATCAGCGAACCCTTCCTTGCCATATCTTTTGAATGTCTTCTCTTTGACGGTGATTGCGTTTTTTCCCAAGGTAGTTCTGTGTTTGAGCGCTCTACTAAACTTTCTTTTGTAATAGTCAAAGGATGATATCTTCCATAGAACGTTCTCTGGAGCGCTTTGAAGTATGTATCAGACAATTTCATACCTGAAAAAAATATGAATAATATTTTAGCCAAAATACGAATAAATTACCTTTGACTCTAAATTCATCGATTCTTGGAATACTACCTTTTCTCGGTTTAAGAGTGTATGGTGGTGTATATACGAAGAATGGATGAATATAGTTTCTAAAGTTGAAATATTTCGCTGTCCAGTAGTCACTGTGGGTTGATTTTGGCAAAACTTCGTCATAACCAAATCGAAGATATGTTCGTATATGTTGAACTTTCTCGATAGGAACCACTTGTTGGAAGACCACTTCACCAGTAAATTTATTGATTATTGTGATGAGTGGAGATTTCCAATCGCAAATTATGATACATAGATCAGAAATAGTGGATGATGTTGGAGCGTGATTCTCACCGCGAGAATGATTGACGGCGTCGAGCAATTTCGTATTGGCAATTTGCATCTGAAAACACATTTTTCCGGTTGAGAACAAATCTTGAATGCTTACCATTCTCTGGAACGGCAAACTACTCATTTCGCACACTGATGTCACTGTTGTCAGTGGTTTTGAGCCGACACGTTGAATTGGTCCTTCTTCATCTGAACTCGAACTATCCTCTGCGTCAGCATCAAAATCCTCTTCCGAACTGCTTGTCTCATCTTCCGAGCTGCCATTGATATCAAGCACCTTGTCATATTTATTCTTGTCAATATACCAGCGACCTGTTTTCACATCTCCAGAATGCTAAAAATTTTGAATTCATTTTATATATAATATTGCTTTAGACTCACTCTTCTTTTTGATGTTGGTTTCTTCTCTTCGTTCTTCGGGTTTTCACATATCATGTTGTCCTTCGATTTTCTTGATATTTGGTTATACAATTTTGCAAAACACGCGAAGAGTTGATCATAGCTACATTTTTCCGGAAATAGGAAATTCTTTTGATATAGTGCATGCCAACCAAGTCTTTTGCATCGATTCAAAGCGGTCTGTAAAAAATTGAGAACAATTTATTGAGCTTTTGGTAGAGAAAACTCACTTTCAAGTCAAGCAACCTTTGATCATTGACTGATGACAAACCCAATCCCGTTGTTCTTTTCATGGTACTTTTAAACACCTCATCTCGTTTCACTTTCATCGATTTTGACATAGACTTTTTCAACATTTGCACCAATGTCCTCTCTCTCAACCGCTTTGGAATGTATCGAAACAATGGTCGATGTTCGGAAGAAATAATCAACTTAACTTCATCTTTCTTTTTCTTCTGTGGCATTCCTGGTTGGTTTGGCATTGGAGGCGGTGGTGGAGGTGGGATACCTCTTCTCAACATTCTCTTTGTTGGTGGCGGAGGTGTCAGCGGTCTTTCTGGTTCGGATTCCTTCATGAGTTTCAATCTTGCGGCTTCTTCTTCTTCTTTTTTCTTTCTTTCCTCCGCTCTTTTCTGCTTTCTCTCTTCAACCCAAGCTTTATGCTCTTCTATCATCAACTTCTCCGCTTCACTTCTTGGATTCCATAGACAGTAAGGAAATGGTTCCGCTCTCTCTGATGATTTTTTCATAATTTTCCTGAATCGCTTTCGATTTCCTACTTGAACATTGAAATCTCGGAACATCGAGACATATTTATTTCCACGTCCAATCATAATTACACGTCCTTTTTTGATATATCGCACACGATTCGGAAATTTATTCCAGTGACGAGTGCAACACTTTTCTCGAACATCTACTCGGTGTGGTTTGTCTGGAACAGGATACAACGAACTCAATGCACGAAGTGCTTCGCCGTTGTTGACATCGGGAACTGGTTTCGGGAGAAGCAATCGATAAAATGGAGCAGTTATTCGAAGAACATCCTTGTACGCATCTTTCATTCCCACTTTGTTGTATTTGTTGAATCGATATGTTGGAAGAACATCAGGAAGCGTTGGTAGATTTTTCGGCGCAAAGGTACAATATTCTGCAAAAAAACAGGGGAATTCAATGCTTTTTTGTGATCAGCAACATACCTCCACCAGAATATTGTAGATGTCCAGAATTTTTCAACCAAATACACCAAAATTGTGGCTCATTCGAGGTCATTGTCTTGATCAACTCTGGAACGATTCTAGTTATGTTATCAATTTAGAATATTTTCAAAAAACTCACCTTGAAAGTTCGGTTCTTTACAGTCAAAAGCAGTCCATCCCGCATGAAGTCTTGACGACATCAAATACATCATATGGGATGGAATCATCTCACGGCATTGAACTTTTCTCATTTCACTTATTGCATCTATTGATACATCACTTGATGAAGATCCTTCATAATGAAGAGGGCTGGCAATCAAATTGTATGATAGTTCATTGGTTCGTACCAAAAGAACTCCATTCACTCCAGGAAGTGTGAAATCGAATGTTTCAACGTTTTCAGCCTGAAAAAAATATCTTTCGGTTCTAAATATCATTGTTCAATGGTATCCTCACCAAATACAAATATTTCGCCGGTTCGACTTGATAGAGATACTCCCCAAGAGCTCTCTCCTCCAATTTCGTTAAGTTGTATTCGTAAGTATTAATGGGAAATTCCGTTGGAGGATCATCAACGGGCTGAAAAAAAGACATGTCCATGTTTTTGAACATTGACAGGATTCGATCATATCCATCTGTATTGATATTAAACTTACATAGACAAATGGATCAGTCCACGTGACCGGAAATTGAACTTCTTCATCAATTTTTGCTAGTTCGTATTGGTTCTGATAATCCTCTAGGCTAACTTCCTGTGGTTCCATTTTGAATTCACGTCTTCTGGCTTCTCTCATCTTCTTTGTATATACACCACGATCAATATTCTTGAAAGTAATTCGTTCCTCTTCATCAACAACTTCCTCTGACAAATGCTGAAAATTTAAATATTTATCATTGAAATGAGTTGAAAACGCTTCTACCTTTGGAGTAAACATTTCCATTTCATCACAATTCACTGAATACAATCGATGACTTGTTGTATGAAGGAAGAGTTGTTTAGGAAGATATACATTGTATCGCATTTCGGCCAAAGTGTCGCCATTCGGGAAATTGACAGAGCGTTGTGTGATAGGTACATCAAGACGACGAATATCAAAGAGAAGTAACTTATTTCCGTCGAAACCAAGTACTTCACCCATTCTGTAAAATAAACATTGATTATTTTGAACGAGAATGAGAGTAAAGGAAATGAAATTCTTTGGACACGGTTGAATTAAAAACGGTGACACAATGTAGAATTAAAAAACAAACCTCATAGCATTTACAGCTATTTTCTTGATACCACCATCAAAAAACACAGCATTATACGATTTTGGAGTTCGAACATCGATCACTCTCAAAGCCTGATCATCACACGCCGCCAAAGTAACTTCATTATACCATGTCCATGTGAAATCATTCATCGGTTGGCAAGTATCGAAATGCGTAACATTTTTCGTGGGATCAACCAAATCAACAATAGAAAGTGTCGACTCCTCTCGACGTCCATGTGTATAATAATACATTGCCATGAATCCCTTGTCCAATTTACCATTGCGCAACATGTCAACACATTCTCCAGGCAGTTTCATGATGTTTTGGCAAGAAATCTTGGCGCTGAAACAATTATTCTCATTTGAATAAGTTTGGAAGTATGTAAACTCACAAGTTTTTGTCATTGAAATTGTTGATGTATCGCAAGAGATTGATTTCACCCGTACTTTTGGCATATGGAAAATATGGAGCATGATCATGGAAATCTATCGAAGTAACATATTGTTCTGGACTATCAGTCAAGTTGAATGAAAAATATGGATCTGGCGAGCGAAAAGGGCTGACTGGATGAACAATTTCACGAACCTGCAACAATATTTCTCTTCATTTTTCAAAAATTCCGCAAACTCACCGATAATCTTTCATCTGGCGAGTATTCTACAACAATTCGTTCAGAAATGAACCTAATCTCCCGTTTTAACCCGTATGCATTGCGCCTGAAACAAAAAATTCATTTTAATATCGAAAACAACAACTCACTTTTTGGTGAATAGATTTTCCTTGAAAATATCGACAAATGGCACGTCTCCGGCCATTTTCTACTATCACCTGCAATTAATGAAGTTATTTCAACGTTAAGAAACATGAAAAAATGAAATGAAACACGAAAAAAACAAGAAGAAACACGGAAAAAAGAAAGAGAAACTGAAAAAAGAAAAAGAAAATGTCGTCCCTGTGCGAGTGCAATAGAGCGCACAAGCCTGCGTCCTTTAAATTATTGTGTGTACACAGCGGAGTGTTGTTGTTTTTCTCATTCAAATTGTGTGTGTTGAGTATTTTGAAGAAGATAAAACACATTTTTTCATCGAGAAATATATTTTCGTGTGAAATTCATGTATGAAATTGAAAAATACCAACATAATGTGTTTGTTACTAACATCGCGCCGTCACAATGAACGAAATGAACAAAATGACGGATGAAAAACTGTTTAGTCTTGTTTTTTTTTGAATTTTTCAATGAATCAATATTGAAAAAATGAGAAAACGGTCCGGAGAAAAGTCGAAGAAGTTGATAAAAGAACAAAATTGTCGTGAATGAAGAGAAACAAGTTTTCGATTAGTCTACAAACAAGATGAGCAAAATTGAGGAAAAACCTAATGAATCAGTGAAAATTGAATGCTTTCGTTATCACAGTAGGACAATAGAAAACACCGAGTATCCACTGCTACATGTTATCTGTTTTTATGAGATAGTTAGCGACGTTTGGTGATGAGAATGCTGTGGCTGGAGTGATTCAACTTGAACTAAATTATTCAAAAAGTGATTCAAGTTGAACTAAATTATTTGAAAATCGAGTGCAATTTGTGACATCATGAGTGCTCTATATATATATTTGAAGCATACAAATGATCAGAAAACCTATTTTCTATTGATTATCAGTTTATACATATAAGCTGTGAGTTGAAAACAACATTGACAGTAACATTAGATGTAGTAAACAACAACGCGCTGGGTGGATAAATCATGTTAATCCGTTGGATAGTTGGCTTTTACTCAAAAATTGAAGAACTTCATGACGAAAAAGTAATGAAACTGATGATAATGAAGGGAGAAGTGTTCGCAAAATTGTCCTGAATGTTTTTTACATCAAGTCTGGATTTGCAGGTGAGCAAGATATGAAAATTAATGTTAAAATCAGTGCTACAAGCATAATTTTTAAGTCAGTATAAACACTCTACAGATATATCAATGCGTTCATTGAATAAAAAATCCATTCAGGTATCCACAGATTTTCGATCCTTTTGAACATCTGCATTCGGGGTCAGTCAACATCCGCCAAAGTTTGAAAAATCAGATACGCTGTTCTCCTGAAAAGTTTTCTTCCAAGCTTGTTTCGAGGAAATTTTGCTTTTATATTTCAATTTTTCGGTTTCATCTTGGATTCAGCATGTTTGAGTCATAAAAAATGTTATCACAACTCTCGAATTTCAATTAATTTCAGTCATCTCCGAGTTATGTGTAACTTTTTTCAAAAAAATATTTATTATTACAGAAGACAAATAGAGTTTCAAAAATCATATGAACATATTATCAATCATTTTCATACCTAATCAAAATATCTTCAAACAAACGTTTCTCGCCGATGATTCCCTAAAAAAATTGCAAAATAAAAAATGATATGATATGTTAATTTTTCTGTTTAGAAAAAAGCATTAGTGCAAATTTGTTAGGACGTTGTTGTTTTGTCTCTTTTTCTGATAAAAGACAAGAATCCTTTCTTCTTCTTCTTTGTCAAATCCTTCTTTCCGACCTGTAAATGTTAATTTGGTTTGTGAACAGAAACATTTGAACATACAAGTTCATCAGTTCCAGCAGTGAATGATCGACTAGTTGTGGCGCCTAGAAATAAGTTAGTTAGAAGAAAACTTCAAGTGATTCAAAAATAAAACTTCTCTGTTAGCATGCATACCTTCACAACTACTTTCGCTATCCTGAATTGGTGAGATTGCAGGTGATGGGAAATCTAGAAAGTGGTGAGATTCATGCAATTCTTGAACTTAGGAAAACTGAAAAACCTACAGTCTAGGACAACTGAATTACTCATAAGTGAAGTGTCGATAATGCTTTCATGTGAGTTATGTGCTGAAATAATAGAAGAAAAGAAAAAAAGTGATAGAGTGAGTGCATTCAAAGATTTTGGTGAACGAGTGGATTGAGAAGTGATTTACCGTTTTTTATAACGAGTTCCTGTTTATCGATTTGATCATCTGACGCGCTCAATTGACTGAGCTTATGCTCACGAACTCCTTGCATCAAAGAAACGGTATCTAAAAGTGTCGTTTCAAGAGACAAAATTTTGACTTATGAATTATATACCTGCTTCACAATCTGCATACATACTATAATCAACTGGCGGTTTAGCTGCTTGCCTCGAAACCTGAAAAACTTCGATCTTTAAGATTGAACGAAATGAAGTTCACAAAAATGATTGCTATTTTTTTTGATAAACTCTCTTTCTGTGGATGAGCCAAAATTGTGTACATTGAAGTGTTGATGGTATTTAAGTTTTTCAAAGACGCTGTTCGAATTATCAACTGATAGTCGTTCACAAATCGCTGCCATCGGACTACAGTTTTTTTCAATTTTCCTACTCGAAAATAAGCTCCCCGGAATAATGAAACCATGGAATGAAAAGTTCCCCAGAGTTGTAGAATTAGAATTCGAATTTGACATTGATATAGTATTGTATAGGTTTACTTTTTTAATGAATACTTCTGGAACATTAACTTCACATAAAAATGAGAGATTCTAGTTCTTTAGCAAGTTTTCTAATGACAGGTAATTTTGTTTCATACTCTCTTAACTTTTTTTAAAAATTAATATAAACCTTGGCGAATTACAAGTATTTTTTTAAAAACATTTCTCAATGAAGTCGTGAACTTACATATTCCATATATTTACGAATATCCTCATCGGTCTCAATGGAAAATGGATTTGGTGCGTATATCTGCTGATATACTTGTGCATGGTGTTGAAACTGTCGATCAATAATTCCTTTACTAGCAGTTCCAATGAGAATCGCCCGATCATTTGTTGTACATTGACCAACGTTGTCATCACTTTCAGTTCTCTGAAAATTGTAATTTTTCATTGGCTCTTACTCCATCGAACCTTGATAATAATTGACATATCATCAAGCCCAGAAGTATCAAAGATTTGACTCTGTGGCCCAGCAGTAGTGGTTCCAAGCCGTCGGTTCTCCTTGATGATTCGCTGCCGTTCTTTGAATTCTTTGGGATTTTTTGAAGCTGGACTAAACTGGTGAACACTGTTGATTTTAACCGGTGTGCCACTGGCTGAAGGTGCATTGGTATCTTGGACCCACTAGAAATAGAGAAGACGTTGATGAATTATTGGGGAGGTTTGTTCTACCTTTGTAATTTTCTTGGGATGATCAGCTCCATATTCCAGGATTTCTACTTTTTGATAAGCGTTTGGACTATTCAACCATTTCACACGTTCTTGCTCCTTGCGTAACATTGAGAGACGATGTGACGTCACACTTTCCGAATCAGTCTCATCAATCTTTAAAATTGTTCATTATATGCATTATATCAAGTTTCAATAGTTACCTGTCCATACGCTGAGGCAGATGGTGGAAGTGCAACATCATTGTTATTGACATTGGATTGTCCACCCATAGCTGATTTCGAACGAAGTTGTGGTTGACGATAAATATGTCCAGTTTTGTAGTTGGCATGATCTAAAACTCTCATCCAAGATTCCCATTCCATCTCCCCAAAATTGAATTCAATTTTTTCGTTGCGTCGAAGAGAGTTTGCTAGAAAAACGTCAGCATGATAGAGAACATTTTTTTTCAAAACTAACTCATCATCCTAGAACTGCGATATGTTTTTTGAATCTCATTGTCGTTTGGAACAACAAGGTTTTCGATTCCTACACGAGCTGCACGGACCTGAGTCTCACATGCAGTAATGAGATTATTGGTTAAAAATGCGACATGTTCTACAGATTCACCAACAACTAGGAATCCACGATTGCGAAGGAAGAGAACCTATAAGAAGAGATGAAGATAGGGATGTTCAGAGTAACTCACATTCTTATCTGCCAGAAGAAGTGCGATCCTTTCGTTGAGTTGATCATCCGTTTCATCAGGCTGAAAAGAATCATTTAGGAAAATTCTAGTTCGACATTTTTCTCTATGAAACTCATCGAAAATGAGATAGAATATTTTTCGCTCAAAAGTATCAGATTATGAAGTGATTTTTTTCCTACTTCTCCAGTCAAATTTTCGTTTTTTTTTTGTAGACACCTTTTTCAAGCGATCGCGTGTGAAACTAGGATTTTTATAGCTATTAAAACTACAATACCGGCTGCTAGACTGAAAAAGAAAAGATCGAATGTCACAAACAAATTAATTTTTGAACTTGACTATTTCAAAAACAACACTAGCTGTTCACCTACTTGAAAATCGCAATATTCTACAGGTCCAATGATCATTGCTTCTTGACAAAGTGGGAGGAGTCCACATTTCATGCTAGATACCGCAGCAACTACCGCGGTATGCATGTGGAGAATACATTTGATTGCTTTGTTCGAGTTATAAATCTTTGTATGTGTCAGAAATGCATTCTGAAAGAAGAAAACATCAAAGAATGTTTTGAGAAACACGGATACTCACAAAGTTGATATCTGCATTAAGGATACCACCATCTAGAACAATACCATCTTCATCAAGTTTTATCAATGATGCGGCAGTAATTTCTTGGTACAACAACCCATATGGATTCATCAAGTACTCGGGTTTCTCTCCTGTCAATCGGAACTGAAAAATTGTTTTTTTTCCTCCTAAATCTCTAAACATTTTTCTGAATCTACCGTGATTTCATTGTTGATTCCTTGCGACCATTGGAAAATATCAGCAATACGGAAAAAACTCGCCAGTTTGTTTCGTTGATTTTTCTCCATTTTCGTGTACTTTTCATTGTTCTTTATATCAGCTATTGCAATTATATTGCCTGAAATATGTAAAAGTTTGAATTTTTCTCAAGATTTTTCTTTGTGAAGAAAAAAACATAATAAGAATATTATTATTAACTCATAATTAGGCTAATGGAAAGAAGTTTTTTGTGTCGAGTATCATATTACGAATAAGAAGAGAACAGACCACTTTTTTGAAATGAAAAAAAGGATCGGATGCTAAATCTCAGAAATTTTCAATTTGGAAAAGTGCTTGGCTCAAAGGATTTTCAAGTGTAGGCCATGTTTTGAGCATGAAGCAAGGATCACAGATCTTTAGCAACGTGAATGAGAAATGAGTGTTTTAATCTGAGAAAGGAACCTAAACTTCCGTCAAACAAGAAGTCTGGTCCCGTTATTGAAACTTATACCGCTTATTTCTACTAATCGTGAAACTCAGAAGACATCCAAATCGAAAAATTGCCTATTTTTCCAAGGAGTGCTCTAGGAAAAACTTGCTAAACATGAGTGTACCTTTGGAAGATGATCAATTTGGTTTTTTGACTGCTGGAAACGTGGCTGAGATTTTGCTACGTTTCTTGACATCAAAAAAAAATAATTTCACAACATTAAAACAAAAAAAAATAAAACAGTGTTCCATACTTTTAAACTTCCACGCTTCTTTTGTGAGAATGTCAAGCTAAAACTAAAGTTGTGTAGTTTCATTTTTTTTCAAACTCGTAAGTTTTTTTGATCTACTGGAATTTTCTTTTTTTTAATTTTTATACTGTAGCAAACGAGATTTATTTTCAAATGGCCACAAAAATCGAGCTGACAATACAACTATTGATTCTGAGCTAGACCCAAACATCCAAATGTTCACAGAATTGTCCAAAAACGATCTGAACATACTATTCTCAATTCACTATGTTCTCATTTTTTTAAATATCACATTCAGGGTTGCCCAGTTTGAATTTATTCTTTCCCTTTTTCAATGCTAAAAACCAACTCCAATGTTCCAACAGTGCAGTCTCTGATATAATTTTTAAATGTGATACAAAATAAAAAATTTTTGTGTTAGAGCTGGTTCCAGACATCGAATTTTTAGAATTTTCTCATTGGTCCACAAACAATTTAAAAAAAAACATTATTCAACCTCATCTACAGTATATCACATATCGTCCAGCACCAGAAAATCATCTAATTTTATGAAATAGGTCTTGATGATATTGATTAGTTAGTGTCATACTAAATCCCTAATTTTCTCTCCTTTTCACTTCGAAAAGTCCAAGCACAGTACCCGGAAACTAACCTTGATTTGGCAAATTGACAAAAGACATAATGCTTTTGGTGTTTGTTAATTCTGTCAACTTTTGCAGTTTTTGTAAATGATCAGGATCTGTTTGTGAAGTATCACACTCCTGAAAGAAATAAAGTTGAGAACCTCGAAAAAATACTTCCTCTGAGAAATGAATGACAGAAAAAAACAAAACGCGAACGAATAACGGGTTGCTATGAAAAACGAATATTATCAGAGGTGTTAGAAATGTAGGCGGAAAAATTCAGACCTGACGGATCATTTGTTCAAGCTCTTGGCAGAATGATTTTGATTCTAATATTTGCTGCACTCTTTTTCGTCTTTCCATCTCTGACAAATCCTCCTGAAAATCATCATTCTTTCTCTTTTCCTTACATCTTCCCTCCCCTTCTTTTTTTTTCGTTTTTTTTTGTTTTCTACATCTATATTTCAGAGCTGATTAAATTGAAAGCTGTGCTACTCCAGCTCGCAGTTCATTTGCTCTTTTTTCATTATGGACATATTTGAGACAAAACTAAATCTTCTCCTACTTTTTCTTCGCTTTTTTTGGAGAAAAGACGAGAGCAGAAAAAGAAGACGAAAAAACATATTGAATGAGACACTAATCCGGTGAAATGGATTGTTCACTGCTTTTGAGCAACACCTTTTTTTTATTCTTCGGCATGAGAAAACACTTAAAGAAATAATTGACTCTGACTTTTCAACGTTCAAAAAATGGTGAATTAACAACTATTTATGTTTGACTTCCTGCGGATTAATTTTTTCTACTTGGTCAATGCCAAGATTTTTCATACTATGATTGACCAAAAGCTATTCTTCGTAAAGAAAATGATTTTTTTTTCAATTTTAAAGATTATTTTCAATCAATTCGAATATAAATTATCATATTTTATCAAGTCAAAATAATTTCTTTGTATTTTTGTAAGCAACTTTTGTGAAAGAGTGGTTTCAAGAAAATAATAACTTTTTTTGGCAACGCGAGCGTCATTTTTTGATATTTTGAAGCGCTGAACGAGAATTCCTAGTCACTTTTGAAATCAAACTTCAATTTATCATTTTAAAAAATCGTGACTTGAATTTTCAAAAACAATAGAATCTCTTAAATCACTACTTTTCCGGCCTTGTTCGAAACAATTCAAGCATTATTTTTTTCAAAATTTCTGGAATAATTTGGCCGAAATTGTGACATCTTTTTTCAGCAATTGAATTCGTGGGTTTCAGAATCGAGAACACACACAAAACTCTGATTCAAAATAAATAATTTATAACTCGAAAAAAGTTGGAAAAAAAAAAGCAAGAAGTTAAGAGAAATGGGTTGAGAAAAAGTGCTGAGACAGCTTTTTAATCATACCTTTCGAACCGTGTCATTTCATCGAATTTTGAATACTTTCAAGAAAATCGAAGTACAATTTAGAGGATAAATCACGAGATTATATATTTTCTATAATAATCACTTTCATTCAAGATCGGAAATTAATCTTCTTATTGAAAGTTGGCAGAATTCAGTAATCTGATGATGAAAAATAATAAAAATACTGGTTACTGGAAGAATTGGTTCTTGTTGAAAATAACTTGGAGACTTTTTAAAGCAAATTCAAAGAATAGTGGTGAGAAATTCCACTTCTCAGATGATTTTATATTCGAAATAGCAAAAAAAAATTTTGAAATGAGAGATCTTGTGCCATAATCTTATTAAAACAAATAAACTACTTTTGACGTACTTGAGAACCCAATAAACAATGTAAAAGAATGGGTTACAGTAGTCCTTGATAACAAAACCAAAAATAGAGCCTAAAAGCACATACACACCAAAAAAATGAAGAATAAATTGGGAAGACAAATTAATTTATTCCTATCCTTAATTTCAAAATCCAATTTCTTTGTCAACATCCAATTTCTTCCAATTTTTTCGCTCGAAGAATAACACTTATAGGAAGTATTTTTAGAAAAAATGTTCATATTTCACAAATACTCCAGTGGTTAATTAAAATTCATATTTCTTTGTTTTACGTTTTTTTTTGTCTAACAAGACATTTTTTTCTCGAAAACAAAACAAAACACTTACCTTAATAACCGCGGGTCGTTGAAGATCTTTTATATATTCTGGGTCTTCTGGATCACGGAGATACGGTCTTTCCCGTTCTTTCTTGGGAGCGCCGCTCATCCTGGAAAAATAGTTATGTAAATATGATCACATACAGAAATCGATATAAATTTGGATGTTTGCCGAAAAAAACACACATATTTGGTGCAGTGCAATAAAACGAAGACGCGAAAAAAATCAATTTATTGAAACAGACAATTTTTCTTTATATAATATTTATTTATATGATATACATATAATATATACAGATTATTAAATACACCTCGGCAGGGGTGCATTCTTCCCCCCTCAAAATAAAGCTAATTTTGAGTTAGATTGACAAAAAGAAGGGTACTTGTGTGTGTTCATTAGCGAATTGGACAAAAAACCTTTTAGAAGGCGAGAAAAAAGTGTTTTTTCGGCGTTGAAGATAAAAAGCGCGGAGAAAAAGAACATCTTCAATTGAGCGAAACATACATTTTATTTAGATTGAATTGGCGGGCAAAAAAAAGTTTTCTTTCTTCTTATGGCAACGTTTTTCTGGTTGTTGAATCAGGTAAATTTATTCATGTTCTCAAAAAATCAAAGATTTTTGAGAAACCAAATAATGTCTAGAAAAAATTTGGAAAATCCATTGAGAATCATTTCAATTTTTGGAAAATAATGACTGTTGAAAAAACATAATTACATAGTATGGTTATTACACATTTTTCAGTGGTAGAACTACCGCTTCTGAGACTTCACAGTTAAAGGTGGAGTGAAGGGACTAGGCAAGTTGATCTTAAATGAAAGAGCACATTTTTTAGGTGGAAACCTCGATGGATTTTTTACCGAAAAGCCTAGTAGTCGAGAAAATTTTGGTCAAAGTTTGAAATTCGGAAACTTTCAATGTATACTATACGTGAAAAGTTTCCAAAGTTCTATTTTCAAATGGAATTTTCTCGAATACTAGTTTTTCGGTAAAAAGTCCTTCGAAGGTTATACTAAAAAAATGTGCTTTTTCCTTTAAGAGCAACTTGCCGGGTCCATTCACCCCATCTTTAGTAAACAAAAATTTATGTGATGATCTAACAACACAGCTGTCTCAAAAAAAAACAATATTCTATATAAAACACAATTCTCAAATTTTTCAATCTCATCAAAAAAAGGTGGAAATTAAATGTAAAAAAAAATAATGCCTACTTCCTGACAGGACAAGCTTTCAGTGCACTATGAGACTTTGCCTGCCTCACATCAAATAAGACATTTTTCAGAGAAAACAGTGAAAAATCAAATTTAGTCCAAGTTATTGATCAAGTCTGATTATAAATATATCTTTGAATACGAACCAATTTTTCGTTGCCTTATTCTTAGTTCAGCAAGATATTCACTTCATTTAAAAAAAAACTTTCAAAAAATATCTAAATATTCACATTCCAGGAAAACAAATCATACGAAACTCTCTAAAAAAAGGACAAAGTGTTATCAACAAAGAAGTTTATCAGTAACTGTCAGGAAAAAAGAAAAAAATATATATAAAAAAGAGAAAGAATAAAATGAAGAAGCATATTATAAAAAGTCATTTGTCATGTTGTCACCACTGTACTCAAATTAGCATATTGGTCAAAAGAACCAGCCGTAATTTGAATAAACATTCAACCCTCTCAAAACACTTTTCCTCTTGTTTTAGAATAAGTTAAAAAATTTGAGCTAGGAAAGTACATGGAATGAAAAACTAAGCAGGAAAATTAATTGCCACATGTAATATGAAACCAATGTATATTTACCAAATTCTATGCATTCATGATATTCATATAAATGCATTTTGTTTATCAAGTTCAATTTTTCAGTGTAAAATGGAGAGCAAAAAAAAGTGACCCAGATGTAGTTGAAAATGGAATTATTTACGAAACGAGATTGTCTTTTTGAGAAAAAAGATGAGTAGGAAAAAGAAGTACATTTGCAGATGGTGCACACTCAAGTAAAAGTACATTTATGTTAAATGAAAATCATGTTTTGTCTTCGAAATAGGTTTGAGCACACAAAAATAATAGGAATTTTCAAGTTGTTCGCTTTCACTTGTAGAAAAAAAACTTTTTGTTTTCTCAAGGAAGGTTGTAAAATGTTGGGACTTCAAACAACTATTTTCAGCAATACATTTTGAATATAAAAATTTCAATTTTGAAAACAATTCACGTAATTTTTTTATCAGAGTTCACTTTTTGTGATATCGGGAAACAGCAGAACAAACTTTAATGGTTAGTTTAAATTTTGTTGAAAATATAGGGAGTTGAACCATTTCAAAGATTATAATGTATTATGATGGCTAACTCTTTGAAAAAGACACATTGAAAAAGCCTCAAATCGTGTAAAAAACAGTTCCAGAGGAATTTTTAGTGTTTTTTGATATCAGAATAGAATTTGAGAAGATAACAAAACTCAAAAAAAAGTTTAACTCATATTAAGTTCAACTTGAAAAGTATTTGATGTTGGAAATTGAATTTGGGACAGTCGCGAAAATACAAAATCAGTTTGCGATAAAACTGAGAACATTTCAAAAACTTGTCAATGTTTTTCACTCTCTACCCCATATTCCTTTTTCATGCACGAAGCATTAGAATCTTACTAAGATTCGATATCTTATAGAGAATCATTGAAAAATACAATAACACTTGAATAAAATAATTGTTTATTTGAATTCTTTAATTCGTTAATTCTTTAATTGATAATTTTTAGCACTTTGTGCCACTTCGTCGCTTTTTCTCCAACTCCATTTTTGACTCCTGAATCAGAGCATTTAACCGTGTTTCTCTTCGCTGTGCCCATTCGTTTCGTCTCTTATTCTTCTTTTCTCTCTTCTTTATCAGTTTCTGTTTTCGCTTCCTCTCATTCAATATCTGCTGCTTTTCCTCCTTGGTTTTATCACCTGGAAATAAACATATTGACTTAATGAACATTGACACTACATACTTTTAAAATTTTTTGATATTTGTGTGTGTCATCTTTTTGAACTCCTCAAAAACGAGCTCGAATCTCTTTCTGCGAAAAAAAAGAAAATTGTTTCAAACATTATTGAAAGTACCAGAGAATTTACGAAAAAAGTCCTAGCTTCGTAACCATAAATTTGATACATTTTTGAAGTTCCCCATTTTACGTTTCTTGTTATTGTGTTTAAGATGACTGAGTCAGTTTCGATATTTCACATATGTATCTTGATTAATAGAGTCAAATTTTTGATATTAGAAATATATAATCTTGACATTTTTCAAAAAAAAATACACAGAAAAAACTCTGTTTTAAAACTAATCAAAATTCTCACAAAAATGTATCAAATAGGTATAGATCCGAACAACTTATAAGAAATAGTTTTCTCAAAAAAAAAACTGGAATTGGGATTATTGAATATTCACTTAAAAATGGGATACGAAGAGTCGACCAATTGCTCTCAAAAGAAAGAAAATTTTTTTTTTATTTGAAAAAAAACCTTTCGACGTATACGTTGAAAGTGTCCAAGTTTCTAATATCAAACTTTTTTTTCTCCAATTCAAGTTTTTTTGGTAAAAAATCCAACGGGGGTTATAGTTAAAAAATGTGATCTTTCATTTTCAGAGAAACTTGCAAACTCCCCTTGTCTCACCTTTGAACGTGTTAGTTTTGAAACATTTCACGTTTTCTGAATTTGGAAGCTATGCAAAAACGTTCAGACTATTTTTAATTCGAAATCATGAAACGGTTAAAAAAAAAACAGACAACGCGACTAGGGCCTGGATTTACAAAAATCAGAGTTACTTTCTTGTCTTGACTTTAATTCTAATGCTAACACACATTTATTCCTGACAACTAATTATTTTTTAAAACTAATACTAACATCAAATACAAGAAAATTGATGTTTCCGAGATAGCCTTGTTGAGATATATTTAACTTTACACCAAGAAAAGTTCATTTGATGAGATTCTGAGATTATTCTAAAAGTGTTAATGTGGGTAGAAGATATGTTTCTAATGTAAGTCAACTAAAAAAAACAATGATTTTGAAATTATTTAGATAACTTTCAATTAAATAATTCAAACTCACCCTTTGAAGAGCGAAACACGCGTGTCCTTGAAGACATCTTGATTGGTGGCAAGGCTGAAAAAAAGTGATGATGAATTGAAAAACAGAAACATTCGAAATGGCCAAAATAAGAAATTAGAAAAAATTGAAGCAGATAAAATGAAGTATAGGAACTTGCAAAAGAAAAAAAACAACGGACAAAATGAGCAATGCAATATGACTGTCTCGAACCAAAGCCAAAAAATGCGGGAAATATAGACGCAGATAAAGAAGGGAAGAAAATCGTCTATAATTTGAGAAGAGGAGAGAACTGTCCGTTATTGTGAATAATAATGGTACGAGAGGACGCAGACAGTGAGAGAGAGAGAAAAAACACTGCAGGTGTTGTGTTTGAATAAAAACATTAGGAGTGTGAACACAAACGGTTTGATTGATTGGAGATTTCCAACTCGTGATTATAATTTAGAAAACAAAGGGAAATTTTATATGAATTTATTTTCTTCAGAGAATCTATTTGTTCAGAATAATATGTGATAGATTAGCTTTGCAAAGTTGAAAAAATTATATCAGTTTGTTTGGTTTTTTTATTGGAAATTTTGTCTGGAAAATTATCAGATGTTTTGGTTTGAAAAATTATAGTTTCAAAAACACTCTTTTTTGAAAAGTACCCTGACTATGTATTTTACTCACAAAACAAACGGCATTATTGCATAGAAAAAAAGAAAACAAAAAAGTTCTCGTTTTGGGTAACCTTTGAGCATATTGTCGATTAGTATTCAGCTAGACTTGATTTCAAACCTATTCGATGAGTTGCTCTCCAGAACAACAGAATTCATACCAAATTTTATTAAGTGAAGACAACAAACAAAACACATAAAAATATAACAAAAAACAATGCGAACTTGAAACAACTTTGTGAAAAACGTTTTTCTAAAAAATAAATATAAAAAACCTAATATGCGCCAGCGAACACAGCATAAGTGTCAGTGACGCAAATGGCACGTTTGGGTGTAGGAAACGTCTTTTTCACCTTGGGAGGGAGATACTTACTAAACTATTTTAATTTTGATGATTACGTTGAATACATATTTCTCAAACAAGAATGAAACAAAAAAATCAAAAAAAAAACAGAACAACAAGTTGCAAAAAAAAACAAATGAACTTGAAGATGTGTTTCTTTTTCTCTTTTGAATTCCCCAATTTTACTATACATCAGTTTATTAAATATACCCACTGGGTATTGAACGTTTATTTATGGTCCATAGAGGTATCATGATATAATATTTTTGAAAAAAAGATAAATTGTGACATGAAGAAAGTATCCATAACCTTTGATGATTAAAAAATTGCACATTAAAGTTTGAGACCAAAATGAAACGTTTCTGTTTCTTACAAAAGGATTGTTATGATTTAAGTTTCCCAATCTTCGAAATTTGATGTTTAGTGTGCTGATGAAAATTTAATTCAGGCCCTCAAATCAATCTTCAATTTTTGATGAAGAAATAAATGGCAGCATCCAACTTCATTTTTTGCTACATTTGTTTCATATTTATTGCGTTGGAACTATCAACTGAAATCATCACACTTACTCAATACTCCTGTTGTTTTAATATTCAGATATTTCCCATTTTCTTGTTGAAAATTCTAATCTTTTTATATTAATATTGCTGAAGTCATATTGGATTAAACTCATTTCACAAACTTTCGAGATAATCCGTTGAAACAAATAGGTTTTTTTCAGTTCATGATGAGAAATATGTCTGATGAATTTTTCCTTGTTCTATTTTTATCTCTTCATCGTTTTTAGTCGGGAACACCCCGTTATTATGGTTCTGTATTTTTTGTCATTTTTTCCATTAAAATTGTGGCCACAATTTTTAGTACACCATACATTTCATTTTATAGTTGAACGATACACCAAAGGTTGATCCAAAATTTAATTTTCAAATGTTTTTCCCTATTTCAAATCTTATATGTAGCTTAAAAATCGCAGTCGTCGAGGAATCAAAATCTAATCAAACAAAAATTTCATAACTTTGAAATAAATATTTGAGAGATCTACAAGATTTTGGTTATATAAACCGGCCAAAGAAAATTTCTTTATTTTTTGAGCCATGAGTCTTATCCCCTACTTAAAAATATATAGAGATATTCATCATTGTAAACACACAACCGGGCGTGTTCTAACGCGGCGCGCAGATCCGATAATCACTTTTATGGGCGGGACAACAAATCCTGCATCTCGAATGTTATATTTTCATTTTGATTCATTCCTTCGTCAGCTTATTTCACAAGCTACCCCAAGAAAATGAGCTCGCCAATCACACTCCTTCTCATTTTGACTATCACCACTTCATTGGTGTCCGCATGTTTTCTCAATTCATGCCCCTATAGGCGATATGGTAGAACTCTACGATGCTCGAGCTGTGGTTAGTCGAATAATTAGAAGACTAGTCATAAGAATTTTTGTTATAGGACCCGAACTCGACGGAGTTTGTGTGGCCGAGGACAAATGTTGCACTCACGAGGAATGCTACGCCACATCCGAATGTGGATACATCTCCGTGTGCCCCGAGTTGTTCTGCAAAATTGGCAGAAATCCTGGCTACTGTATGAAGAAAGGTCTTTGCTGCACTGCAGGTAACAAATTATTTCCTTAATTTATATCCATATTGAAATTTGATTTTTTATTTTAGGAGGATGTCAAGCAAGTGCAATGTGCTGATGAGGATAATATAGTTCGGAGTGTGTGTATGTTTTTTCGTCGTCTTCTCAAACAACTTTGCGCGTTCTTCATTTCTTATTAATTGTCAATGAATAAATATTGAAAGTGTTAACTTATTCTGTATGTTGTTTCAGAACTTTTGGGTGTACTTTTTGTAAGAATTTTGGTAGCTTTCAAGTCAACTAATGTTCAACCAGACGGTTTTAAAACTTCGCTGTTGCCAAAAACAAATCCAAAAAAATGACCAAGACTGGCCATTGAGATTAATAATAAATGCCATGGTAGTAGTTTTCGGCGAAAAAAAGTGTCTGCAATTAACTTGCACAACATTGAGATAATAGCTTTCTTGAGAAATAGAATAATTTCTGTACATCTCGGACTACAACCTTGAATTCAGCTAAAGTATAGCGAAACGGATGTTCTAAAAAACTTGGAGACCACGTGGAAGCTCGAAATGTTCTGATTTTATGAAAATATCTTGTTCAGTTTTTATTCTCGTTTTGACTTGAAAAAACGTTTGAGGTATTTCAGTAGTAATCAAAACCAAACTACAAAACTATGTCAATATTAAACACAATTTCTGAAAAAGATCATCGATCCTTTTCGATTGAATCAATGAACATCCTTCAGAAATGCCAAGTTTTACCTATAATCTTCTTTATTTTGGCGACAAATTCCCGTAATTCTAGGTCCTGTTTCTTGGAAAATACTCCTTTTTCGACAACACTATCTGGAATTTTCATTTTTTTTTATTTCTCAAGAAAAAATCTTATTTAATATTCACAAAAATGGTAAAGCAATGATGGCTTATCAGGCAACTTGATGGGCAACCCAAGAAAAATCGATAATTAAAAGTGTGTGAAGAGAAAAAAGGAAAAAGAAGAAGAAGTGAACATTATACAGCACCAGATTTGGTTATGGCAAATTAAGGGAAAATTCTATGTTAATACAAAAAACCATAAATTATTGATCAAAAAAAAATCACCGCGTTCAGGAATAAGGATCGGGGAAGAAGGAGGGGGGAGAAGGAAAGAACTGAAAATGAATTCGAATCTTATTTTTTGGGAGTTACAAGATCGGATTGTTGAAGTACCCATTGATGCGTTCGATTATTGTTATTGTTTGTGTTACTATTTGAAGTAGTCGGTGGTCCACGTGACCTTTTACGTCGTTCGGCAGCGTGTTCAACGCCGCTTGCGTTTGGCGAAGTGCTTCTCGTTCGCGATTTTTTTCGTGACACTTCTTGAGTTGGCGGAAGTGGCGGGGGAATATCAGGTGGCTTTGGTCGTGTCTGAAAAATTAGAATGGTTATTTTCATGTTCAACAAGAAGGTTTTCTTGTTTTGCATCACGAGTTACAGAAATACATCAAATGGGTTACTCAAGTTAGGTGATATAGCACTGAAAAACTTTTGCTTTGTTTTTTGCAAAGTATTGTTTTTTCTATATCCACAGATTTGCCTAAACAATTTTCTGTGGAATAAATCTACCCACTGTTGCAGAAGTGGTTGCTGTCATGTTGTTATTAGTGCTGCTCTGTCCTTTTTCAAGTAGATCCAACGCATTACTCTGTTCCCGAAGACGATTCTCTCGTTCTCGTTTCCTTCGTCGCTCCTGTCGACGAGCTTCACGTCCCAACAAATAGCGTTGATGATCGACTTGTTTGGCAAGAATATTGGTTAGACACACAGATATGCACTGAAAATAGAGTATGGGTTGATAATCCTACCATCTGCTTAGAATGGATTTGTCGAAAGAGTCAGAACAAATCTAGGACACTTTTTCAGGCGAAATGCGTAAATTAATCGGGATTTTTCAATGATCATCAATATTTTTTTGTTTGTGCAATGGTATTAACTAATACTACTACTACATGACGTGTATTTTTGTTTCATCATAAAACTCTTAGGTGATTCAAAATATGATAAAAATAATATATTTTATAAAGTTAATTGGTTCTAGAATTTTGAGTGCACTATTTTTAACAAATGCATGATTAAGTACGGTAGCTTATATTTGCGTCAAATCCTGATAAGCTTCCAAAATCTTTCGACAGCAGCCATGCGACACGTTTTATTCTATGAACTCACCACTGGAATAATAAGCAAAGCAACAACTGCTCCAATATGCACAGCATGGGACTCGAAAAGTGTCCGAAGTGGCTGCAAACATCCGCGCGTATAAATATCGTGTTCAAGTTCAGCGGGTCGTTTTGTCAACGCGTTTTGCCAACATTCGAGAGATCGCATGGCTGGTAGAAGGGGATTCGATGAGCCGGCTTGGAATGCTTCGGAGATCACCGATTTTCGACAACATGAGAATGGGACACCACATTTTTCGGGTTGTGGATTTGATGAGGTGCAGTTGAATTGATAGCTCATGTTCCAGTCGCGATATCCTTGAGCTATTGATGATACACCGCAACATTCAAGCTAGAAAAATATTGTATTCATTTTTCTTCTAAGTTGTTGATTAAAATGAACAATTTTTAAAACTGAGCTGTTCAAAATTCAATATTATATTTTTGATGTCAAAATATAAAATATCATTTATTTTCCCAGAATATAATTTACTTGAATTTTTGGAGTTCTAACATGAAATGTTGTCCTCAGAATATGCAGAAAATGGTTTTTTCTTTTCAAAAAAAAATGTTCATTTTGACGAATATTATTTGTTTTCGAGTTTTCTTGACTAATGTTGAATTTATTTTGTGTTGAAAAAAAGTATTTTTGCAGGATTGTCCTTATTATATTCATTTTTCTGAATCTTTCAGGTCCTAGAGGTTCAGATTTTGAGTATTAGAATCTGCTCTCAATTTTGTTTATCCAAAAATTTCTTTGTGAAATCAGCTTATGGTGTCTCTATGTTTTTATTTCCTTTTTTTCCAAGTCCTCCTGGGTTTATTTTTATTCCACTTTGCTCTCTATTTGAAAAAAAACTGACATTTTCTTGCAATGCATCCATAATTTCAGCTAAATTTCGATTAGTATGATAATTTTTGATGGCATATAGCAAAAGTGAATGTGCAGAAAGACCTTCGGTTGTATCCGTGTAGAAGAGCACAAATAGAACAAATGTCGAGATGACGACTAGAATGTAGGAGAAGAAGACACATAGAGCGAACTGAAAGTAATGATTTGGTATGGTTGAAAATCGGAAATCTGTCAACTTACACATTTCAGTAAGAATATATTGTCTCTCAAGGCACCGATTGATCCAAGAAAAGATACAACGCATATTGAAAACCCGAAGATTGATATTAAAATTGCTGGGTTCAATATCACATCGACCAATTTAACCTCGCGGAAATCCTTGATAAATAAATACACACCCAATGCCAAAATGGCAACACCAATGAGCTGAAAAGAGTTCCCTTTTCCATTTCTAATAGACTTTGACTTATACATAAGTGCATCACATTTATAAGTGGCTTATTAATAATTTAACTTTTCTTCATTTCCTTCTTCTTCTCCTTCTAAAGGAGAAGAGAGGGTGCACTTAATTACATACACGAAGAAATAATAGGAATATAATTTTTGGGTGGGAGTAGGAGATGATTCGATTCAAAGTTTACATCATTCTATTATTAGGTCGAACATGGGAGAGTGTAACAAAAATATGATAATAATCTAGGATTTAACATCATTTTTCTAAAAATTGTAGGCAGATGAACTACTCATTCATAAATAGATTGACTTGGCGAAGTGGGCGAGGTGGTTTAGCTCAAAAGATTTGGATTTACGTTTGTGTTGTCCTATTCCAGGAAAATGAAGATTTCACGGGGTAAATTGAGTCATATATCTACAAGACATGAAAGAAAAAATGTTTGAGGGTATTTCTGAAACATTGGTGATGGTTTTTAAATTTTCGACGATTTGTTTCATGTTATTCATATTTAATTATTCGAAATTTCATTTTGAATTGACAACTTGCTATCAAATCTCATCAGACCAATACACTGATTTTTTGCTATGAAAAACTGATATAAAACAAAAGGATATTTGGACTACAAAGGCAAACACCCAATAACGCGAAAACACTCCAAATAAAGTATGTTTCTTTTGAAATTGTCGAATTTCCAATAAAGAACACTAGAAATTAGAAGCCGTTTTTTTTTGAAAAGAGAATCTTTAGATAAAGTTGTGAAAATTATGGCTAAAATTATGAGATCATTATTCAAACCAGGTTGAATTAAACGTACATTATAATCATTGCAAATAGGTTTCAAAAAAAACCCGTGTGCAAAAAAAATAAAAACTCACAAAAACCAGTGAATTGAGCAAAAACACGAGCCATTTCAAACACGCTGATATTTCCTGCCGTGGCTTTCTCTGTGGTTGCTGCTGAGGTTTCTGCGTTTGTCGACTTCGCGTCGGGTGCTCATTAGAGCCCATCAGCAAACAATTCTCCCAGTCACACGCGCGTTGTGCGCTGAAAATGAAATTGATTTTTAAAAATACAATATATTGGAACGTTGCATCAGAAAATGAATATTAGTTCAATGAGATCATAATTTTTATTATATCTCTCTCAACGGAAAAAATGGATTAAAATTTGATACCTCTAAGACCACTGTTGTAAATGGTTAGTAAACGACTATGTACATTGGCAACATCCCGTAATTAGTTACAATTTCAGATGACCATCAAAAACAACAACAATAATACATACAATAATTTGTTTTGGTAATAGGTATTAATTGTGTAGTAGTAGTATTAACCGGAAGGTTGGTAACAAAAAATTAGAGGAAACTAACAAGAAAATGGGATGAGTACGAGATAAGCGAAAAAGTGAGAGAACGAAAGAAAAAGATGGGATACAACGATATGCAAAGTGTCCATATGGTCGGATACTTTTTATAATACTAATACTAATAATAATTTAAATGATGAATGCATAACTAACTTTTTGTTTTATGGTAAGGCATTATTGATTTATCAAATAAAACATGTTAGATGACAAAGAAAGGTTTAGAAATAACAGAGACCTGGATAATGTTTTGAAAATTCGGAAAACGTGTAATGTTTCTACCCTTGGAAACATTAACGAAATGCTGAACGTTTCCCAAGAAGAACAACAAGAAAAATTAATGTAAAAATCGATTTTCACATAATTTGAATATACACAACAACGTCACAAAGACGACATTTCCGAAGCGCAAAAAAAGAAGAATGTGGTTAATTGAGAAACGTCGGTAAATCCAATTTCAATTTGAAAAGAAAAAACCGCTTTAAGATGAGAAAACTGAGCTGTATCAGGGTATACAGCATTCCTAATTGAAACGTGTACACAGAACAAATGTAAATATTTCTAAATTAGAAAAAAAAACGGAAATTGGTAATAAAAATGTCTAAATGAAAAATGTTTATTAGGCGGCAGGGACAGGTGTATACACCACGACGCCATTATGCACGAAATGGTGGAGGACGGAGGAGGGAGAAGGGAGAAGGTGTCGGGAATGACTGGCTAGTTGTCGTCGTTTTTCTTTTGTTTTTTTCTGGCAAAACAAACACACCTTTTTCTCAAGGTACCGCGCCAAAAACTATTGTTCAAGATTTGAAAAATGAAAAAGTGTAGGTTTTGGGGTGTGCAATGGGAAAATATGTGGTAAACCTGGGAGTCAACATGTCAAAATGTAACTAGATAAGTGAAAAAACTAGAAATCTCATGGGAAATTTGACAAATACTTTTGCATGTTTCACTTCCGTATTTTTTATCTCTTTTTCTTTGTCGTGAAAAAAATCCCGAGGGTTAACCTTAATCTTGAAAACCTCAACAATGAAACTTTTTTTTTCATCCACGAAAAGGAAGTTGAAAAACAAAACAGGTATACTACACAAGAGAAAAAAAAGATAAAATGGGTCACAAAAAATCTTTGTTAGGGTCAACTATTTTAACGATTCTTTGTCCGATAAAATCTTCAAAAAGAACTTACGTTTTTTTCTGTTTCTCTTGTTCTCGGCACATAAAAAATAAAATAGAAAATAATTTATAATAAAAATACAAATAATATACACTAAAAATTGACACGCACTGCTACTTGAAAATGCGCGAATAAAATATAAAGTAGTGGTCAACTAGTCGCGCGCTCTTTCTTTCTTTTTTTTGACTAGCCAGTCAGTCAGGCAGGCAGTCAACCAGCCGGCTGGTTATGTTCGAATGGAGGTCATTCAAATGAATCGTCAGGTAGTCAACCTAATAAAATTGTGTTTTTTTTTGTTTCTCATTTCATAAATTTTGTATGAGAAAGAAGAAAAAGGGTCACTATAGCGGGAGATATTCGGAAGGCTATAATGATGAAAAATTGAATTTGAAAGAAGCCTATTCAAGTTAGTTAGTTAGAGAACAAGGGAGAGAATTCAAATTATGTCTGGGTGAAGGGAAAAGGAAAT
Source organism: Caenorhabditis sp. 38 MB-2015 (assembly GCA_900536415.3). Lineage (NCBI taxonomy): Eukaryota > Metazoa > Nematoda > Chromadorea > Rhabditida > Rhabditidae > Caenorhabditis > Caenorhabditis quiockensis. Next base: position 49,941 of record LR550648.1, on the reverse strand, counting down.
TGTCGGCTGGGTGGAAAGGAGAAGAAGAAGTGAGAGGTTTGATGTAAAGTGTTTTTGACGGGTGAGTAACTGAAAACTTCTCGCCTATTTCAAGTCTTTGACAAGTAAGGTATATAAAACTGAAACGAATTATATGACTCTTAAGATTTTTTGTTCACCAAATTTGTCTATTTTTGGTTGTGGGGACAGTTACATTCCTATGATGTACAGGAGTTCAATTCAAAAAATTTGAGAACTTCAGAGAAGTTACAATGAACAAAATTCAGAAGCCAAGTTTAACGGATAAAAAGATCTAAATGAGTTCAACATGCTGACACGAGATGTTCCAGAAAAAACACTTCACGAACTTCCGACTTTTAAATACAAATTAAGAAGTCAAGCTATTTCTGTTCGAAAAATGGTGGAATAGTTAATTTTCATAGTTTTTAGATTAACTCATTCGGATCAGGAAAAGTCCAAAACTACATAGATCCTTACGAAACTAGAATACTACATTTTTTGTGTTCCAGATTTTTTCACAGGTTCAATGAATTTCCAATTCGAGATTCATTGAACTTGATACTTTGGTACAAAATAAAAACTTTGGGTACAAAATAAATGTGGTCAGTTTTTCAAAATATTGAAAATTAGAAAACCTACGGGTTCTTTTCATGAAAATTTCTGAGACACTGAAAAACCCTATCAAAAGAAGAATTAAAATTCTTTCACACAACGAATTGAAGAAAAATAATTTTCAATCAAGAGAAAAAAGTCTATCGAATCAACCAGGAAATGATCTATAGGAGAGAAAGGTAAAGAATACTTGCTACAATTTCAGTTTTCTTTTTTTCTACTTGACGACCACAACAATAACAACAACACCAATTTGTAAGGTAGAGTAGAAAGTTGCAAGAAAAAAAAATCACATATTACAAAAAAAAACCGAATAACCTTGTAACTATGTATGTATATAATTAGTTGTGGTGGAACAAGCAGGTACCAAGATTAGGCTAAAACTTACCTAATTGTTGAAGAGGATGATGTAAATGATGTTTCTAGCATGGTTAGAATAGGTTAAAATGGCTAAAGTTTTTTTTTCTGTGTATTCTACAAAAGGCAGATGGTTGTTTCAAGCTGTGTTATGGCCTTGTTATCACACTCCGAAGACAACAACAAAAAAAAAGATTTTTCGAAAAAAAATCTCCGAAAAAGTACATTATTTGCTAAATGAGATGAGATGACCTAAAATGTGGAAATACAAGCAACCAAGCAAGTGAAAAAAGAAACTCAAATAAAAATGGCGACTTTTTCTTCTTTAATGCACTTGAGATTCGCAAATTTGTTGTGTTGTTTTTTGGTATTTCAGTTGTCACGAAAGAAAAAAATGCGGGTGGTCTTTTTTTCCAGCGAAAATAAGAATAACTATTATAATAGACCATTAAAAAGCTAAGAATGAGGGCAAACAAAAAACAAAACGTGGGAATTTGCATAGTATTTTCATTTTTTTCTTCTTCTTCTTCGTTGAATAAAAAGAAATAGTGTTACTCTGGGGTTTTGAGAATGAAGATGAACAGATGTGCAAAAAACGCTCTTTTTTTGACGTGTCAGGAAAAACCGGAATGTTATGAATTGGGCAAATAAATTGAATATAAAGTTTCATAGAACGTGAAACTTTTTTTTTTGAAAAGAAAGGTGTGTTTTTGAGTGGAATGAAGAGTTGTTTAAAATTTCAAAAAAGTTTGGGAAATCCTGTTTTGTGGACTCTCTGAGGTTGGAAGAATGACACCAGTAAATTTGTTGAACACAAAAAAAAATATTTCATCAGAAGTTGCTGACCCGCTTCACTACTTAGAAGGATCCTACACAAGAAAAGATAAAACAGTTAGAAGTAAATCAGTTCATCGTGTTTTTATTGTATTGCGGATTAGAAAATTATGAACAAGGAAGGCTATTAGTATTAAACAGGCAATTTACACTTTGGCTAGTCAAAATATTTGAAGCTTTGTAGCAAAATCTGCCACCCGCTCACGACTAAGTGAGCCTAAAAATATTAGTACCGGGCACAAACACCTGACTTTGAAATTGCCATCACTCAACCAACTCCCATTATTTTGATTTCAAAAACACATCCATACTTCAACCCTGTTGACACTATCAGTAAGACAAAACCAAATCACAAGGCATATTTTTGGAGTTACCAAACATTTAATGACCCAGGACTTTAGGTGCTTCCAGATAGACAAAGTTCACCAAGAACATGGCCTACATACTGACTCTTGTATCATTCTAAGCATCAGAAAATCCCCTCGTGTACAGATAAATGAAAACCTTCGAGAAGTCAGAGGTTCAGATGATTCAAAAAATAAATTTAAGATGAAAAACAAAAATAATATTTTTCAAAAATCCCAGATTTTTTGAATTATGCATTACACAGATTCATTGTTCTCAAGAAAAAAAACATGAAAGTTGCAAAATGCTGACTTAAAAACACAAATATAAACAAAAATATTGAGTGGGATTTTCTCACTATTTTGTTGGTGAATGCCTCAAAAAAACGAGAAATTTTCACGTTCAAATAAATTGTAGGTTTTGTCTCCGATATTTTAGCATTTCCGAAAGATTAATTTTCAGAGAAAAATAATCAGTTAATATAAAACAAAAAAAAGTCTTTAAAAAATAAGCCAAGACCCAAAAGGTTGAACAAAACGTTCTATTCGAAGACTTCCCGGCAGTAAAACAAACAACAAAAAGAAATCGAATATACATAATTTGGTTTAGAAAAGAGGAAAAAGTATAAGGAAGAAAAAAAAAAGAAAAGAAGAGATCATCATAATAACAACAATACGTACGGCGGTCTTTCACTTTCTGAAAATTATACCTGTCGCTAGCTTTTTCACGCCGGAATAGACACAATTTTATGAGGTCTCCTCTTTTATTTTTTTTTTCGCGTCTTCTGCCGAAATTCGAGACTTCTAATGAATGAGTGTTGAAACAGAAGAAATGATCGCATGTCCGGAATACAAACACTTCAACAAAAGGTACTTGACACATGCCTCATTCACACGGCATGCCAAAATTGATATAAGTGCTCCAGGAGGCAGCGAAATATATGTAAATATATATCATTTTAACAAGCCAAAAGTGATCACATCTCAAACATGTCGAGAAGAAGAAGAAGACGAAAAAAAGAAGATCTTCGTTTAAAGTGTCAGTGTCATAATTCAAGTGGAGTGGTTAGGATGTGTTTTCACACAAATGACTAAATATAGCGTAAAAGTGTGTGACACTTGAAGGAAGAAGACGTTTTTTGTCGAGATGAAGAACGAGATTCACTTGGCACCGATGGTTGGGTGCCATTAGCGGAAGTGAAGGTCAATTAGTTAACTTCATAACTTTTTTTTAGTTGAAAAAATTATTTAGAGGTCAGTTGAAATTATGAATTTTTAGGTTAATTGATGAGTTTTCAAGGAGACTTACATTAGTTTTGTAACCTTTCAAAGATCTAGAACATCGAAGTCATTTTGTTTCTGAACGTTAGTTTTCTTTACATCTGAATTCTTAACAATTTCGGTATACAAAAAAGATGTTAAGCATATGAAAAATCCTAATCACGATAATGAATATCAAAGTTTCCATGATTTTCTCAGAAAAAGTCCGATTTCAAAGTTCAAAGACGTTCTGATTCTGAGACTACATTAATTAGGTCCACAATTGGATGCCATAAACTTTTCAGACATTATCTCAGGATTTTGATGAGATTATTTAAAGGTCATTTTTTTATGTATGTAAGACCCTCGAGGGATTTTTCACCGAAAAGTCTAGTATTCGAGAAAAAAATGTTCAAAGTTAAAAATTTGGAAACTTTCAACGTAATTTTCTTGAAAACTAGACTTTTCGATACAAAATCCCTCTAGGTACTAATAGCTAAAATTAAGTTCTGTACCAAGCTTCAGTGCTTAGACTTCTGAATGCTACACAAAACAATGCACTTTGCACTTTTCAGTTTCTAAGTTCTGCTTCAGCAAACTTTGCATTTTTGGTGTCAGAAAAATCAGCAGTGTATTCACTTTAACCGGAAACATCTTATTCTTCCTGCGAGACACTAACAAAAATCAATACTCCCCCCGAATGCTCTAATATAAAAACGAAGGAACATCAGAAACCCACAAAAGAAACATAAGTAGGTCATTGAATTCGAAAAATATGCAAAATGTCGTATTTCGTAATCCGCGACAGATGTTATATATACATCGTCGACTTTTTTCTCAAAGAGAAAAACTATGGAAAACCTATACGAATCAATATTACAACACCGTAATAAGAAGAGGTAAAAATTAGCATATACACCAACATGTATGCTCAGCCAGCCGTTTGCTTTGTAGGCAGTCAACAAAGAACAGGCGGCATCGAAAACATTTAAAAAAGAGGGTGAAGAAGGGTGGTTGTGTAGTGGTGGCTAATTAGCATGTCTCTCTCTCTCTCTTTCTCCCCTACACCCTACACCCTTCTACTTCTATCGGTCGCCAAGCACCAAACAAAAACAACAACAACAACAACAACAACGTCAACATTTATATGTAAGAAAAGGGTGAAAGTTTAGACGGTATGTTGAAATACGGCGGGCAAAGGGCCAGCTGCATGAAAGTAGTCGCATTAAACCGCGAAAAATATATATTTCGTATTTCTTTGAATGGATTTATGCAGATGTGTATGTGTCTGTGACAAGGGGAAAAAAACGAAGAAGAATGCCAAAAAAGCGCAAAATTGAGGGAGGAACATCATAAAAATGTTGAATGATGAGTGACAATGAATGTCTTTTTGATGGTATTTGATATTGATTTCTGACATCTCGAGGGATTACTGTACTTTGCTTTGATGGACTTAAACTTCGAAAAATGGAAGAAGAGCAAGTGGCAGTTTGAAACAAATATGTTCTCAGATCTACATATACTTGTAACTTCTTGTTCATCAAAAAATCCCAATGGATAATAAAGAACACATGAAAATTCAGCTCCAAAGTTCATGAGTGTATCGGGGCGATTTTAAGAATGATTCGAGAATGTAAATGAAGTTATCCGATTCCTTAAAAAATTTGAACTTTATTGTAAGTTCCAAATTGTACCGTTCCCAAAAATCAAAATTTCTAGGTGTTTTTTAGGTGAGTCGAAAAAACAATATTTCAAGAATACATAATTTTGAACCGAAGGTTCTTCGTGATAAAAAAAAGACATTTATTACCTAAAACTCCTGTTTTCTCAGATTTTATACATTTTTACTGACTTATGATATTTTGGTAAAGCTTTGCTTTATGAGACTTGAGTGGACTTCTGGTTGTTGGGTAACATTTGAAACTTGAATCGTTGATTTGATATTTGAAACGGAAAGTTACGTAAGGTATATATCAAAATAATACTTTTCCGTGTTCTTGTTTTCATCTTTTTAGTATAATCAAAAACATGATAATATAAAAAAGATCAGCTGATCTAAAACAAAAACTTGTTAGATATGGTCATATGTCCGATCTTCTTGTTTTGACCACCAGAAAGAAAAAAATCAAAACCTCTCGACATTTCCCCGTTTTCAAAAAAAAAATGCCATTTTCCTACCAAATACGATGTTAGCCAAACCAGATATGTACAAATACATGATTTAATGATAGGAAAGAAAAAGACATCAAAAATCGTGGACATTATTTCTTTTATATGTAAAAATTTCAATGCATATTTTTTCTATTAATAATCATACATAATTATGATAACCAGAAAGTGAACAATACGAACATTGTGTCGAGAAAAAAATGTTGGAAATAAAATAAAACATAAAGGTTAAAAACGAGTTATTTTACAGCCGGTGCATTACGGCTGGTTGGTTGGATTAGGAAGGACATATACGGTCAATGCCAAATCCTCTTTTTTCTTTTCTTTTTCTTTCAACCTGTTCGTTGATGGTAAGAATGGAAAGCTTTTTAAAGTGAATAGAATTAACTAAATATCAGAGGGAGAGAGAATCAATAGGTGGAAGGAAAAACAATAATATGATAAGGAGGGCCAGCTTTTTCGACCAGAAGGAGAATGGAAGAAGATGAAGATGAAGATGGAGAAAAACTGGAGTGTGACGACGATTAATGATAAAACATTTTTTTTTATATTTGTAACGCGAAAGGAAAGAAAAGCGAAAATTGTATATTTAATGATTGTTCGTGGAGAAAGTTCTCAAGCCTTTTAGCTGAAAGTGCAAATTAGATTCTCTTGATGTAACAATCAATCAGTTTCAGGTATAAGTTTTTGTCCCTATGGGTAACTATGGATAAAAATAATAATCCCAAAAAACCTATTTCAGAAGTACCTTAACTTTGGTATTGAAAATGAGATGAAATAAAACTAATGAGTGAATATTTCATGATATATTTTCTTATAATTTTCAAAAAAAAAAGTGGTTACCAGTTTATATACATAATTTTTTGCTAACTTCATTTAATATTTATTGATGTATATTTTTAACATACTTGTGGATTTTAAAAAGCTAGAACCTTTTAACGGCTGAAATCTAGCAAAACCTAGAACGAAAAAAAATTACAAACTTTCATTTAAAAATTTATAGTTAAAGGAGAAAAGGGAATGAGAAAGTTGATCTCAAATGAAAGAGCTAAAAAACTGACATGATATGAATTTTTTACGGGAAAATCAGAAAAAATTCAAATTTCGTGATCACGAACTAAACTAGAGCTACTCTTTTGTTGCCCACTTCTTTCAAGACGATTGATGGGTTCTGAACATTTGATTTTCATAGTAACAGTTCGAAAAACTGAAAAATCAACACAAAATAATAGACCATAGTTCTCACATTACTCATCACAAAAACCTACATACACAAAAACACAAAACAGTAGGAAGAAAAAAAGAGAAGTGGGTCATGTTTGTACTACATACAAAATTACCTTTCTTTCTTTCTTTACCTTAATAATAGGTTTCAATAATTGAAATTCTGGGTAAGAAAACACAGAAAAACAACAATCAACACAAAGGATGAAATCTTATGAGGGAGGCGAGAAGAAAAACAAATATCAGCTTTTCGTGCTGCGCGCACACTTTTTTGCGCTCTTTCTGATATATAATATACCCTTTTCCCCCAAATTTGGCGCGGGTTGATGATAAAGAGACCATGGCGACCTCGAGTCAATATTGATATTGGGTTGTGGGAATTATTATATTTGGTGACAGATTAGTTTGTATGACCCCATTAATCATGCAAAACTACTGATAGGAGGTGGGAAACTCTAACTTTTTTTTGAATTTGTTATGGGAATATGTTTCTGACACAACATTCTGACAAAAACATATCATATTCTGATAAAAAACCTGTGAAAACATTTGAATTTTGAAACGGAAACCGGCTCTTCAGTTATATGTAGTTTGATTTCAATGTCTAATCAGATGTACAAGAGATTAAGAGAACAAACAACTTTTCGTGATTTAGAAAATGATTGCGTAGGTTATCAGGTTTGGGTTTTTTCATAGGATACTGTAGGGTTATCGAATGCTAACTTTAAATTTTGCAGTGTGTATGCCATTTCTGGAATCCGGAATTTCAGCTGATAAATGTTTTTGTTTGTCAGTAATTTTTTTTCCATCGCCTCAATTTTTAAATTGATAATTCAAAAATGTTCCAGGATGTTCATTTTCCTATGCAAACTACCAAATAATCTTCTCGTGTTAAGTTTCTCCCAACCATTCTCCCAAAATTGACATGAGTGTTCGTTGTGTTATGTAGTATTCCTTCCAGATTCTTTTTTTTTTCAATGTTTTCCGGTTTCGAACTCTTTTACCTCATCTTCACTGGGCAACATCAGCGTTGAAATGTTGAACCTTACAAGGAGATTCAAATTTTCAGAATGTGGTAAAAATATATACAATTATCATTTTCTTTATGTCTCCGGATGATTTTAAAAATACATACATGGTTATCCGCAGGTGATTCTAAATGATTTTATACATAATTGGGATGAATATGATATAATTATTTCTAAAATTTTAGTTGTTGAAATTATCAAAGTAACTTTTCTGGTGTTGTTCAAATTTTGGAGTTATTCCTGAAACTGAATTCAAGAACAGACCATAAGCAACTTTTATTCATTCAAAAAAGTACAAAAATCAAAAAGAAATTAAAAAATGCTCATCTGGTTGTCGATTATGATCAAAATGTTGGAAATGTACGTTTTTGAAAACTGAAGAAATTAACATGATTCAAGGAACTATAATCTGACACTCAATTCTCCAAAGAGAAGTCAGACAGAATTCGATCGATGCCATTAGGTTACTGTAGTTTCGTTTTCGAACAGAAAAAATTTCAAGAACCTATATTTTTCAATTTGTGATAAGTTGAACTAGGGGGTATCGACCCTTAGACTTCGATTCTGAAATCAAAATCCTCCAAAAATTCCATTTATCTTGATAGTTCGACATTATCAACAGAGCGCGTGTTACCGATTGAATTTTGACTAATAGCAACCCATGAAGCAAATACCTCTTTTTTTTCATAATTCCCATAAACATGTTCCACTTCCAAAAAAGTCTAGTCTATTAAGAACGCATGCACTCAAAAAAAACCCAATCTGAAAAGTATACATATTAATCTTCCACTAGTATACCTCCAAAAAATAAGTGCAGTTTAATGATAGTATTCCGATCCGGAAACATGCCTACCATAGCAAAAAACGTCTTTACAAATGTCAAATGTTTCAAGTACAGGAAATAGAGCATGTGCCCAAGTCATTCATTTTTGAATCTTTTGATCGGCTCAAGTCTCGAAAAAAGAAGACGTTGCACAAGACGAAGAAAACGCGAAAAGAAAAGAAACACGCCCATTTACATATAATCACCGGAACTTATTTGTCACAAACCTAAGGTGCATAACACATTGGGTTTTCGTATTTCTTATTGTTTTTGATTTTTTCTCGTATTGGAAATCATCATGATAAACACTGTGAGTTTTGAGAAAACTGGGATTGTCAAGACGGGATAAATATTTTCAGCCAGAATCTGCTTCTTGTGAAGACAATTTGTTGGAATGTATGATTGAGTTGAATAGCAGAGATGCGGTATATTGTTGGGGTGATACTGTGAGAGGTAAATTGAACCTGAAACTTTCCGATGGATCGATTCAAATAATGTCGCTCCGTATATTGTTTCACGGATATGGCAAAGTTTCGTGTAAAGGAAAGGTGAGACTTGATATACAGTCTTTTTTTTCTTGGTTAAAGGTGGGTAAAGGGACTTGGCAAGTTGTTCTTAAATGAAAGAGCACAGTTTTTAGGTAAGACACTCGAGTTATTTTTCATCATAAAGTTTAGTATTCGAGAAAAAAATGTTAAAAGTTGAATATTTGGAAACTTTTAACGTATACCTATGTTTCCAAATTTCTTTTTTCAAATGAAATTTTCTCGAATACCAGACTTTTTGTTAAAAAATCCTCAAGGGTCTTACCTAAAAAAATGTGCTCTTTAATTTAAGAGCAACTTGCCGAGTCCATTTACCCCACCACCTTTAACCAAAACTTCTTGAAACATTACACTGAACTAGTTTCGAATCTGAATTTGATAGCTGTAAGAGTTTTAATGGAAAGAATATATTTTGAATTCGATTAAATCTAAAAATAAGGGGCAAAGTATGCATAATTGATTTGTGAGGTGGTCTTCTCACAAAAGAAACAGTTCGAAATATTTTTGTCAATTTTCCAGAAAGATGAATCAATCCACGAAATAATGACGTATCTGAAAAAATGTTCAGATGCTGTTTCGCAACCATTCGTTTTGCAACAACAAGAATATTCGTTTCCAATCGAGGTACTCTATTTCTCACATGATTATTCTTATTCTATTTTTATATATTTTTTCTCACACAGGAAACTCTACCGGATCATTTACCAACCTCAGTTTATTCAACAAAAGGGCTTGTTCAGTATATTGTGCAATGCACATTGGAATACAATACAAGTAATGGTCAACCATCAATTGTCAAAGCTGTTAGAGGATTGACTATTGTTGAATCTCTGGATTTGAATAAAATTCCGAAAACATGGTTTGATTCAAAAACTGAATTTGAGCAACGGAAGTTTGGATGGTTTTCATGTACCGGCGGGCACATAAGGCTGAATGTTACTATAGAACGGTGTGCATTCGTATGCGGAGAAGCAATATCGTTTATTGGGAAAATTGAAAATAAAAGTGACCGAAGAATTGAGAAAGTCACAGTTTTCCTTGTCAGAAAAGTGATTTTTGGAGAAAGCGAAGATGATCAAAAAAATGATGTAAGAGTTTTTTTTTCTGTATTCACTGTTTTTTTTTTGGTTTCAGAACATTGTAATAGACAATCAAAACATTGTCGAAGACCTTCTAGCAATGTACATCGAAGAGGGATGTGTGAACAAAATTGTGAAAAAAGTGCATATCCCAGCAACTGTACCAAGCACCCCAATCGTTTTACAACAACCACAATCAGGGCAGAACGAGGCAAATCGATTTCAAATTCGAAGAAGGTCACAGATGGGTAGATTGTCGTTTTCAAGCACGCGTGAGAAGGGTTTGAGTATTCAGAGGATTTTGAGAATAAGTTATTCATTTAATGTGAAAGTGAGGACTGGTGGAATTGATGTGATTGATATTGATGTGCCGGTTATTATTGGTTCTGTTCCGATGATTGATCATGTGAATTCTGGAGATTCGTGAGTTTTTAGAAGTATCTTAGGGGAAAGGAAAAGTACAGATTTGAGAAAATTAGTTATTTTTGCATCACATTAGATCTTGAATTTCGATAATTCAAGCAAATAAGCATTCCAAAGCTGCACAAATTTTGGACCACGGGAAACAATTGATGAAACTTCAAAAAAAACTGTGTTTTTTATTATTTGTAGAAGTTCGAATTTTTGTTGTGCAATTTGTGTAACTTTCGAGTGATTCGAACTTGAGAAGTTTTTCCGATATTAATATCTTCTGTGGAAATATAAACTTTGACAAACTGTTTCAAGTTCATTCAACCCCCTCTCCCCCCAAAGATTTTCAATAAAGTCTACAGCTATCCAAACATATTACTGAGCTTTCATTTTTCCCATTTTCAATTATTATATTTTCTCTAAAATATCACTACTTGTATTCCTTCCCATCAAAAATTTTTTTTTTCAGAAATGATCCATTTTTTTTTCAGAAATGATCCATTGGATAAACCTGTTTACAATATTTGCCGGCAGGATAAACCAATTTCATTATTAGACGAAAAAGAACGAACTCTCTGTAATAAAGCACAGGTAACCTTTTTCAAGAAACCTCTTCATTATCAGAAAAAATCATTCCAGCTCCAACATGTTAGTAAATATCCATTCTACCCAACTTTGACAACATCTTCAAAACAAAGTAAGAAGCTGAGTGTTATTGCGCAAACAATCAAAACTGAAAATCGTATAATGAATACAATTAAAGGCGTTGTCGATGAGGATAAGTTCGTTCCATATTTTTCATTCATCCACAAAATTTTTTTACAGAATCACCGTTGAAACCGATGTATCTGATTACTAAATTTTTTTGTTCAATGTGTTATTTTCCGCCATTTTTTCCTTGCAATTCTAAACTATATAAACAATTGAGAACTTTCCGGGAGGTCTCATAAAAAGAGTGTCGGAATAAACAATTTTGTTGTGTGCAATTTCTCGTTGCGGTGTTGACACACTCTTGCATTGTTTGCTTTCATTTTTCATGCAGAGAAGAGAAACGTTCTCATTCTTACAGTTTTTGAATGCTTTTACTTCTAGTTTTGATAAAATGCGTTCTATCAAAAATTCCTCCACAATTTGAAGAAGTTGGTAAGTTTTTTAGGGAAATTCCTTTAAGAATATTTCAGAAAAAAACCTTTTATTTCCAGTTGATGGCGAGAATTTGCTCTTCACCGTGTTGCAGCCGTATCATCTAGCATATACCTATCAGATGAAACATGCGTATATGTTAGGTGCCCAATTCAATCAGGAGATCAATAGGACTATGAGAAATCTTGATCTAGTGCAAGCCTTCCCGGTGCAGGCTTGTACACCACTAGAGCAAAAATTTTATATACCCACAGCTGTTCTGATTGAGAGAGGGTAAGTTGTTTTCTTGGCATGTGTGGGGATGAATATTGATTTTTTTCGTATTGCAGAGGTTGCTCGTTCACTGAAAAAGTCAATCATGCACAAGATGCTGGAGCGGCCCTTGTTATGGTCACTGATTCGGGTAAGTATTTTTTAACGAGATTTTTTTTGACACTTAATTTGAACAAAATATAGAATATTCTGGTGAACGTTGCTGAAAACAAATTATTTTTGGAATACTACAAATTTTGTATTGTTCCATATAAATTTCAGCCAATAATGATTGGAGCCATTTTTTAAAAGGATTTTTGAACTTTTGCGTTTTTGAAAACCAAAAGATTATGCTAAATCAAAGAAAAAAACAACATTTCTCGTTTTTTTGAATAAGGATTCTTTATGTTTGCAAAACGACAGATCAGAATAATGATTTTCTAAGATATGGACATAAAAATGGTTTCAAAACCATCGTTCTTTATGACAAATTGTGTAACATTTCATGCAGTTCAAACACTTCAAGAAGAACTTTTGTTTCTTTCAAGCTAATTTTCTTGAAACCAGAAGTAACAGACTTTGATCTATCTTTTGAGAGCCCAGTTCAAGTTTTCAGTTTTTTTTAGTGCAGTTTTCAATTTTAAACCTTCACAATAAATTTCGTGACGTTGATCATGTCAGAAAACACAACTTTTTTTTAGCCTTGCTCTCATGATACATCAGGTGGTTTTATCAGCACAATTTTCTTAAAGAATTTTCCAGCCGTTCAGTTTTTTGAACGTTTTACAAGCAAAGTTATCATAAAAACATATGATAAGATGCAAAATGTCCATAAATAAAAAAACTAATACCCAGACATTATTTAGAACTTTTACAGTATGTGTAGTCAGTGTTTTTTTTTTGCTCTTGTGTCTTTCGGCTACAGTGATAAGCAACAATAAAAATATAATTAAGTGATAATGAACTTTGGAAAAGGTGGTCTGGCTGGTTTGAAAAAGAACGGGGTTTAGAATCCCAGAAAGGAGAATAGGCCTCAAATGAAAAAAAAAATCTTAGCTTTGAATCTACTCCTTTGAGTTTGAAACATCATGTACACATTGAATGAAACTAAGATCGAAAAATAAATACAAAATATTCACAAAGCTTAAGATTCAGATGAAATATGATGAATTTTAGTTTCAGAATGGAGCTCCCGTCGGGAGTATGTAAACATGATACCTGATGCCTCTCTACGCATCGTCGACATCCCATGCGTCTACATTGGCTCAGCAACCGGTCGAAGTTTTCGTGAATTCTTCGAAGATATCGATTACGTCATCAAGATGGATATTCCGGTCGAGAAGCTAACAACTCCATGGATTCATCATCAACGTAAAGCGCCGTGGGAATACTGGGGCGAAGATACTTGGTTATTTTAGATTTCAATTATTATAGCATTGTGAATTTGATTTTCCCCCGCCTTCCGGTATACCTACGGGTTTATTTTCTTCATTCCCAAACACCGTGATAATTAAATTGAGTTTTATTTAGTTTTCATTTTTTGGTAATAATGAATGAAATATATGTACGAATTTTTTTGTTTGTTGAACGCAACCTGCGCAGCTAGAAAGCACTAGAGAAAAAAGCAAACATAGCTCTTTTCGCCCCTTTTTCGATTTTGTTTTATTCAATACCGAATTTTTTATTACTATTATTTTTTCAATAACAGAAACAAAACAGAACGAAGTTTTCATTTTATTGATCGACCTTGGAGAATTGTTTCGCTTTCTTTCTTTCATTTTCACTTCGTTTCTCTTTTATTTATTTATTTAACATTTTTGAATATTGATATACATTTCAACAAAAAATTATAAATTTCATAAATTTTATAGTAGTATATGCCAGAACGTCGTGTATTCGTTATTCGACATGGAGAACGGTGTGATTTTGCATTTGGCAAATCAGGATTATGGATGAACTCATTTGATAGTCGAGGAAAATATCGACCATTGGATATCAATTTGCCAAGGAATTTACCAAAGAGACCAGATGGTTGGCAAGGTTTTGCATCAGATACACCATTGACCGAGATTGGATATTTACAATCAAAATTAACTGGTGAGAAATTTTTTTCTTTTCCAAGAAAATAGAGCTACAAGAATCAAAAACCATTGAGATCAAAACGTATAATTTTCAAGAAATATTGAAGCCAGTAAAAGATAATGGTGTATATTCTGTCGCCAATAGAAACATATATTTACATGGAAAAAATGATGCATTTTTGAGATACGGAATTTATATATTATTCGGAAAAGATCAAGAAATAGACCACATTGAAATTGGACAGATTCTGATAGAGATAATTCATTGAACACTGATTTTGTTTTAACTGAACATAAAGCAACTGAGAACTAGTTGAAATTCATTAATTTATCTCTACAAATCGCTCATCAGAGAATCAAAACACTGTTGTTTTGATATCAACCATGAACTTTTCTGAAAGTATTGTTTGAAACTAGCTGGAATAAGTTGTTCAAAATTTAGTTAAACTTCATCAACTTATGATTTATGAAAACATATAAATCCTAGCACAGAATAGGATTTGAAGTGTATTTTGGAACAAAATATATACATTTCAGCTATTTTGTAATTCATGAGTAAGGTCTTTTCACAAAACTATATCCACGCAAAGAATTTTTATCATTAAATAAACAGTTCTTTAGTTATTCCTAAAATACGTAGTCTGTAGTCTGAAAATTCTCTCCTTTTTGTTAAGCTTAGGCTTATTCGCATTCCTTTGTTTTCTCAAATTTCCCTTCTCAACAAACAATGACACGAAAACAGACAATAGTTCATTTTGAAAACATGTTTGACAAACTCCAAACATTTCCAACAAAAAAAAAAACGAATTTTTGTTTTTTCAGGTAGATCATTCCGTGATCACAACATTGAAATCAATCATGTGTACAGTTCACCTGCTCTTCGATGTATTCAAACAACATTAGGATTATTGAAAGGAATGGGTGAGATTATTGGAGATAGATATTGAATTGAATTCAAGTAGAATATCAATGAGAATTGCAGGAATTGACAAGAAAGTAAACTTCCAAGTAGAACCGTTTTTGTACGAATGGATGGTTTGGGCGAGACAAACAAGGCCTTGCTGGATTCCACCAAGAGAACTTCGACGCCTAGGATATCCTGTGAATGATCAATATGTACCGCGGTTCAGTGAAAAGGAAATACGAATGGATGAGACAATGGCGCATTTTTATCAGAGGTCATATGTTGCGATGAACAAGATTTTATCAGATTGCCCAGAAGGTATTTTTTTGGGGTTTTTGGAGAATATTGTTCATTGAAATTACAGTTCTTTTTCCGGAGAGCATATCTCTGACATACATTGGCCCTTCTTTCGAAAATTCACGCCATATTTTCAAATCAAAAAAAGATTTTGCGAGAAAATCGATTTATGAAATTACACTGTAAAATTCTTGAAGGTGGGGTAAAGGGAGTTGGCAAATTGCTCTTAAAAGAAAGAGCACATTTTTTTAGGTGAGACCTTTGAAGGATTTTTTACGGAAAAGTCTAGTATTCAAGAAAATTTTATTTGAAAAAAGAAATTTGGAAACTTTCCACGTATAGCTATACTTTAAAAGTTTCAAAATGTTTAACTTTGATGGATTTCGAACACTCTCTTTCCAAATTTAGTTATTTGTTCAAGAACTGTGTTTTTATAGTACTTTTCTGGGAAATTTCGGAGTGTTACCATTGAATTTTACGTCATGTTATTAATTTTGGAAAACGTAAAAATAGTGGTTTTCATGATCTTAATATCATCGAAATGTTCAAAATACCTACTTTGAACTCTGGTTTTTTAGTTGTGTGAGAAGTCAAACAATCATACAATTTTAAAATTTTCCAGTTAACAATTTATTAAACTATAAATAATATTTTTTACTGCTGTTCTTATATTATTCAATAGGGCGCAATTTCTTCAGTTAATAATAGCGTCCCTGTGAGTGCTGGTAAACAATGCGCTTGCGGAACATTGTAGCATCTGGTCATATCATTACACAATTTTTACAGGTAACATCCTGATTGTAGCACACGGTGCTTCACTAGAAACATGTACTCGTCAACTGGTCGGTGGTGACATTCGATCTTCTGATGATTTCTACTACCTCGTTCAAAACACACCTTATCTTGCTTGTATTGAAATCAGTTCACGAGGAGGAGGTGGACCATGGAACCTGTCAGGAAGTCCTATTCCTTCATTCTCACACACTTATAATCGGCCATTCGACCCGCTTCAATTGGTCACTAAAGATTTGAATGCGTTGAAAAGAGATAAACAAGAACGCGATCGGAATATGAGAATAACACAGTGAATTGAAATTGTGGATATTTTCAGTCAGTTAAGTTTTTTTTTAAATACTGGTGAAAGTGGTTGTTTTTGTGAAAAACTACATATTTTGTGATCTCAATAATAAATGAACATTTGGAAAAATTGTTGGTTTTTTGTCCAAAATGATATCTGGTTTCAGAGCATTTTTCTGAAACATCTCTTGACTTTTTTAATGCGTTTTCATGAACCAGAGCTCAACATGTGCTGTTCAAATTTGTGATCATTGAGAACTCATGGAACCGTGAAAAATGAGAAACTTGAACCTAAGGTTCCTGGTTGAAGAGATTAGTTGTTTTTTGAATGAAAATCTGCAGATGACACATTCTTTTAAAAAATAATGAAAACGCTCACCAAAATCACTTGAAAAATATAATTCAGAAATGATTTATTCTAAACCCGAACTTTTCTAGCAAATAGATATGACTAACCAATTTTCAAAAAAACATTAGAAGAAAATAATTAACAAATTTGTTCTGACCAGCTCAATGCTTTAGCATAAAACTGCGTAGGTGTGCATCTTTGAGAAGTGTCCAATTGCAAAAGTGACTGGATAATTCCGGATACTTCGATATTTGTCTCAACTGGAAGTTCTGGTGGATCATATGCTTCGAAGTTGGCGCCAGCAACGTAGAGAAATAGTTTGCATAAATTACATTCGTCAAATGGAACTTCACCAGTGACACATTGATAAAGAAGACAACCAATGCTCCACATATCAACTTTCGAGTCATACTGACATGTTTTCAAAAGATTTGCTCCAACTTCCGGAGCCATGTAGTGAAACGTGCCGGCGACATTGCATAATTCAGTGCCGTCATCCTCTAGAGTTCGAGCAATTCCTGAATGAATTATTTATTTGGACCATGCTTTATTCATCAGGTTTTTTTCACTCTAAATCGAAAATAAAATAATTACCGAAATCTGTTATTCGTGCACAGGCAATTTGCTTTGACTCGTCTAGATAACTGATAAGGATATTTTGTGGTTTGATATCTCGATGAACAATTTTCAATTCGTATAGAGCTTTGTATCCCCGTGCAATGTTGTCTAGGAGTTGTCTGAAGTTGTATGGATTGAGGATTCCGTGCTCCGAAATATTGCGCATGTGATGGTCCAGATCACAGTCGCAGAGCTCCATGATGAGACAACAAAAAGCTTCATCAAAAATACAAATGTCGAGCACACCAACAAGATATTCACATTTCAAATCGCTGGAAAAACACCGTAATACGGGTCAATTTCTACTACACCCTCATTTTCAAAGAATTTCAATATTTTGGTTTTCTAAATTCAAAATGTTTGTCTAATTTATGTCTGTTGGGTCAACAATAACAGAAAAAAAATAACTGAGTCACCCAAACAACGAATACTCGTACTATACTGGATAAAATATTGTAAGTATGAAAAATAATAACTCTATTCTAGTTCAAATTCCAGAACTCAAGTCAAAAATCCCTGTGAAAAGTTAAAATAATGAAAAAAACTGCTTGAAGACAACATTTTTTGCACAAGTTTTTTTCTGAGATCATTAAACCACACATAAAATAGAGTATACATACATACTAAACAATCTTTGGACTTGTGTATGTGTTTATTCTTGTTTTTTTTTCTTCCTAGAAACTCAATTAGGACTAAACGCAATTAGTACACAATACACGGAAATGTCCTCTAAAAACCAAAATTTCAAATTGTTCAACTATAGAATTTCACATCATCAAAGGTTTTTGAACTTACTAAAGGTCAGACTGGCTCTTTTCAATTCTACTGTTGGTCTTTTATAATATAATTTTTCATCTTCTCATATTTTTCTTCATGAGGTTCTCACGGTCAGAATAAGTTAGACTTACCGAATCATTTTGAGTTCATTTTCTTTGACATGAATTCTGAGCATACGTTTGACAGCAACACTCTGTAAACAAGTCAAAAAATCATTCTACCCTCAAGATTGAATGAGTACCTGTTCTTTGTCATTTTTCTGATGTCCTTTGAATACTGCTCCAAATGCACCCATTCCGATCATCGACTCTAGGTCATCGTTATACTCATATTTGTCATCGAGGGTAACTGATTTATCTGAGAACTCTGGAAGCATAAGAGCCTCAACGGTTGAATTTCGATGAGACGAGCAATTGTAGACCATCTGGAACAGAAAAAAAACTAGGTCAAATTCTGAAAAAATCAGAACAAGGAAGAAGAATAAAATGACACTGGGGATCGACGGAAGAAGCAAAAAAAAAACGAGCAAAAAAACGAGCACACACACACCAATTGTCTGGTACCCTCCATGCTTCACTAGCTTCTAGCTTTTTCAAAATGAGCTGTGACGTAGTGAGAGCATTGGGTCGAATCGGAGCGTTGACGTGAAACGATGAGCTCATATGGGTTTAAAGAATTAGCTCGACCTTTTTTCCATCTAATTGAATATAAGTTGGGTTAACTGAGTCAGAGGTAGAGAAAAAGAGAAAGAAATGACGAAAAGGGGAGCCGAAAGAGGAGGGCGGGAATGTTTTTTGGATCTTTTTTTGAGAAATATCAAATACTTTCGGTCAATGTTTTGGTGAGTCATATGGGTCATGGGAATAACAAGTTTACTACAACTTAGAATTTTTGAAAAGAAAGTGGAATACTTTGTAAAAGGGGGGAATACCAGAGGATCTTTCTTAAAAACCCAAAAAAAAGCAAATCAGAAATATCAGAAAGTTTGGTAACTAACTGATGTGTCAAAATTCACAGAAAATATGATATGTTCAATTTTCGGATTCTGAGAAATAGAAAGAAGAATTTTCAGATAACTGAAAAACAAGAATATTTTTAGCGATACCAAAAAAAGCTTCTAAAAACAAAAAAAAGGGAGGACCTCTGGCTTTTCTTAAGAAAAGGTAATTACAAAGTTGTTCCAAAAAGCTAAGGTAATCATTGACAGAAAACTAAAATTTGTACTTCTGAATCACAGAGATTCTCAGTAGTATATTCTTTTGACTCATATTTCGAGAGTTTCAAGGTACATGCGTACTCCGGTTTTTCTACGTCAGAAACCAAAAAACATTGTTAAACAGAACAAACAGCTGATTCTATCTCTAATGCTATTAATTAAAGTGTGATGTAATTTTTTCTCTGATTGAAAGAGATGAATCTTAAGAGCAGAAAACAAAGAGAATTTCTTGAAAAAGGGTTTGGTAACTCAATATGTCTCTGCTAGTTAAAAACAAAAGCGAAATTCTTTTTGATCTTTCAATGTTTACTACTCGTTTGCTGCTCAAACTACAAAGCATAATGTTTACCATTTAAAAAGTAGTTTGGTTCTCGAAAACAAGTCAATTTATTTATTTGTACTCCAGATGGTTTCCAGATGCGAAAATTGTTTTTATTCTATTTCATGAAAAAAAGATTAGGGGAAAAACGCTTCGAGATTTTGCAAAACTCTGCAAAGATCTCATGTTATTCTTCTGATTTCAGACTGAAAACAACACAAATTCTCATGAGTTTCAAGTTTTATAAATTTATCATGTTGTTTTTTTTACCAGCTAGATGCAAATAAAACACACTTTCAAAATAACAAGACAGCCCGTTTCTTTGGTCGGAAAAAAAATGCGGAATAGCAAAAAAAAAATTGGGAATACACAGCGAGGAGCAAATTGTGTATTCTTCACTTCTTTTGCTTTCTTGTTGAGTAGAGTTAAATTCAATAAACATTCGAACAGAAGAAAAAACATCTTTCGAGAAAAAAAATTGGGATGGCATTTTTTTTTTCCTGCGCTTCAATGTTATTTATTTTAAATGTACAAATATTTGTTTTTTAGTTACAGTAGTCTAGGGACTAGAAAATGTTAATTTGCAGAGTAGAGAGGTCTTATTAACAAAACATATTGAATTACATTGAATTTCCAGAGACTAGTTTTTGGTTCATTTTTGGAGATTACCTTCTACAGCTTCAGTACTTCACATTGACCTCTCTAAATTCAATCACAAAGCATTCCGGGAACCGTTTTCTGTTCTTTGTGTTATTAACGCTAACAAATTAAAATGAAAAGGAGCCAGCTGCTACTCATGTTGATTTATGTACTTTATGACAAGGATAAACAAAAAATCAAAACTTCTCAGTATTGAGAGTATCATTTTTTGACCAGAGAGGTTGAGATATCATTTTCTAAATCTCAAATTTCACCAGGTTAACAGGAAAACTATGGATTTACGAAAAACAAATCCCATAAGAGAAATAAGAGGATATTGTTGAACAATTGTTTTGGGAAACATTTTTGACAACATGTGAAACTACAAAAAATAATCAGAATTTCCTAATTCGAAAGGAAAACACATAACGTCATAGAAAAACAAACAATGTAATGTCGAAATTCTCAGGTGTTTCTGGTAATGTTTTGAATATTTCTCATTCACACAAAAACTGGATAGTACAAAATAGAATATCCTGACGTTCCTGATCCAGACATAATTCAGTGTCAATTCTTAGATTTACAGAAAATTTGGGAGATTTATTATAGAATATCATTTCATATTTCCACTTCTTGCGGAACCTTTTTAATGATATTTTTTTTATAATTTCAGGGATATTCATTTCATGTTTTTTGGCTATAATTGCAATCTGGATAGTTTAAACATTCTCAAGAACTCTTTGTTTCAAAAAAGTTTATTCCAAACTGAAAATTATTAGGGATATACCTTTCATTAATACCTTCATTATCACAGAAAATTGCACAAGATTTGACGGAGTTTTCATATCAAAAAACTTTAATATTTTAGAAAAAAAAATAATCAAAAACCGCTGACCTCTTTCTCAGAAAACTTTTCTCACGCATCTACAAAAAATACTTTTAAAAATTACTTTTTCATAGTTGATTAGTAGTATAAAAAAAACTAACACGTTAAGCGAAAATTATGACATGTTTCCTCTTAATTTTGTAATTCACTCGGAAAAACAGCATGATGTCATTGAATAAACAAAAAACATATTTCTATGTTCTCTTCTTTTCATCAAAAATGTTGCATCTATTTTTCAAGCATGCTGTATTCCACGAGATACAAATAATCTATATTTGTCTCATTTTTTGTAGGAAAATGAACGATTCTCTATTGTCGATTTCCAGATATTTTGATCTACAAGTGTTTGATTCTCTCAGTTTTACTAACTATCTGGTAGAGTAGTTTACTAACTATCTGGTAGAGTAACCACTTTTTGCGCAAGGAATAGAAAATCATGATGTGACGAAATTGATGCTCCTAATGACACAGAGTTTTTGAAAATCTCAATAGTTCTATTAATTTCGGAGTATTTTTTTGAAAATGTTTTTCATAATTTCTCAGATATTAGAAAACATACAGAACTTTTTTCTAGACTTTTTTCTACACAGAACTTTTTTCTAGAAAAAAGATCAAAAACCAGTAAACCTTGATCGACGAAAATTTTCTCACACATCAACAAAATATTCCAACAAAAAACACGCCAAAATCTCATTTCTCTCACCACTCTATATTCTGAAAACGTCCAAAACACTCCACACAAAAAGTTCCAGAAAACAAAAACAACAAAAAAAAAAAGACGAAGATAATTTGGTTGGAAAATGAATTTGTATGTGTGTTCATTTTTTCCAGCTATTCAAAAACATGAATATATAGAAAAAACATATGCATATTCAACAAGAATTTGGTTTGAGAGGCTTAACAACAAAAAACATTTTTCCCTCTCTTTGGGGTTTTTAGCGGGAATGGATTTTGGACTTTTTTGGTGGTTGGTGTTTTTTTCTGAAAGAACAACAAAAAAGAGAATTTGGAATAGGATTTCTCAGAAAAACACATCAAATAAAAATATGAATAATTTTTGTCTATGTCAATGTCTGAACCACGGCAAAAAAGGTCGTAAACCAAAAATTGGAAAACACACAGATTATTTTTACGAAACATAAAAATAATGAAAGGGTGAGAATGGAGAATTGAAAAAAACCTGGTGATGATATTGATATTATGTACGTTTCTATCCTAATATAGGGAGCTCTACAAAGCAAGATATAGTGGTAAAACAAAATTCAAGTTCATTAAAATATCTTGGCAGTAAAAAAAAATAAGAATGAGGTTCCAATGAGAAGATAAAAATTAAACTACCGTATTTACTGTATTATAAGAGCACCTTTAGTAGAAGGGCGCCCCTAATATAAGGGCACTCGGTACAGTTCTGGTTTGAGCATTTGAAAAAATAATTATTCATTTTTAGTGTGTCGATTTTGTTGCTAAAGTCCATTAAAGTCTGAATTCATTCAGTGTATTATCAAATTTGGGAACCTCTAGGAATAGAGTTTTTCCATTATAATACTAGAAATAATGGGTTGAAAAATAGAAAGGCATGCCCTTATATTAGAGAAAATACGGTAGTTCTAAAAAATAGTATAAAACAGAAATATTCCTTTCAGAGGTATTGTAACCCTCAATAAACTGAGGTATCTCTTAATTTTCTGTGATCTTTATTTTATTATATCAGTGTTATTCTGGAAACTCCACACTTAGATGGAACCAATGACACTATGGCAAATTTTTCTGATCTTCATGATACTAGGAGATTTTTATTTCACAGGTTTCACAATTTTTGAATTTTTTATTGGTAGAAAAAGGTAACAATGGTTAGTACTAGGAGGTTTGGAAGTCTTTCAGTCTTCTGAAAGCTGCTATTTTTCCTGATCGTTCAAAATACCGGTTTCATTTGAAGAACTAGAGTATTCTCATCATTTTCTAGTTCCTATGGGTTGGAAATTATCAAATTCGAGGTTCACAGTTCCTTTTCAGAATCGCAACTAGTCCATCACTAGATGCAAAAAGTTTATCGGCAAAGTTGAGTGAATATAAAAAATCTCGTCTAAAAAAGTATGAAAGTGTGTCTAAAAATATGTGCTATCCTGAAACACCTCTCAAAAAAATTAAAAACGTGACATTTTTGTCCAGAACAAAAATATCAGAATGCAGAAGTATATCAAAAAATCGAAACACTCATCTTCCCCGCGCAAGCACTATACGGCTCCCTACTTTGTTTTTTGCGAGGAGAAAGAAAAGGAAGAAGGTGTCACAAATTTTGGTGCGCGCAGATGTGTGCCCCGCGTATGTTCAAACCAACACGTGATTTATTGAAAATAAAAGAAACGGAAAGACGATGTACATAGTTGTGAACTTTACAACTCCTCATTTTTGTTTTCCAGTATGCATAATACGCAGAGTAAAATCCCCAGAAAAACTTTTAAAAAGTCATGAGACGGAACCAAGAATTTTCGGAAATCTATGTAGACAATTAATGGAAAGAATAAACCAATGTTTCAAAATTTGCAAAACTATTGTGTCAAATTTATTTTTATAACAATTAATAACAGATAATTAACAAGAAAATAATCAAAAAGTGAATGGGGCTTAGATTTACACGAAATTGAAAGAATAACCGGAAACGTTGGGTATTTGGGTAATTCGATAAAAAATATGATAAATTCACAAATAATTGAGAAAAATAAGAGTTCAATATTGCGATACAGACATCATGTGTTGGGACAGAATAACGGAAATCGTTTGGTCTACCAAATTCTCAAATACGATTGGGATAGTGGGCGAAAACTTCGGATGATCCAGACGATGTTGATGTCTGCAAAAAGTTGCAATTTCGATCTGAAGGCTGTTGAGGGGTTCAATGAAAAACACCAAAGAAACTGAAAAATGTGGCCCAAAGCATACCGTAATCAGTTTTTTCACTTCCTCGAGTATTCTTGAATACGCGGAGTAGTCTCTGTCTTTTTTTCTCTCATCTATTTTCATGACCTCAAATACCGTTACTGTTGGAGATGAAGAATTGGAAGACTTTTTTTGATAAAAGTCTTTAACTGCCTGCCACGCAGCTAAATCTCCTCTCTCCTTCCATAGGGGTGACTTTTCGAGAAAGCCATCGATTGGCATTATAATTTTGATGCAAATCTGAAAAAAACACAACTATTTTGTATTATCGAACAATCACTAACCGCATCTATGAATTCTTTATCCAAAATTACAAAACGTTGAATACGTTCTTCTACATTTTTTATAACCTGCAAAACATTATATAAAAATCAAAAAAAAAATATTTTGTGACTCACAATAT
Organism: Caenorhabditis sp. 38 MB-2015; assembly: GCA_900536415.3. NCBI lineage: Eukaryota > Metazoa > Nematoda > Chromadorea > Rhabditida > Rhabditidae > Caenorhabditis > Caenorhabditis quiockensis. Next base: position 25,357 of record LR550648.1, on the reverse strand, counting down.
GGGATGAATAAGCATCTCTTTTCAACTCTGATCTCTGAACTCTTGTAGAAAGTCGATGTTTAGCTGATGTAAAATTATTATCTCCTCTCTCTTCGACCTACAAAAATATTTTGATTTTCATGGAAAACGGTTGTTTTCAAGGGGAATGGGAGTTCTGAATTTCAATGAGTAATTTAGTTTTTGAATTCTGTTTTCAAAAATTTGTTTAATTTTGCAACGTGCCAAAAATAGGCTACAAAAAAACACAACTACCCCACCTAGACTTCACCCCATTTTGACAGCCCTGATTTTTAAGCAAAAAGTCTTCAAAAATAGGTAAACACCCGTAAAAACTAAACTCACATGTTCTGGTTTGCTTTCTATCAACTCTTTCAATCTTTGTTGATAAGCAACGCATTCTTCATAGGGAGAAAAGTCGCTTGCTGTGTATGCCATATAAGGAATGCATTTCTTTTTCTCTTCATATCCTTCAAAGCATCTATCGACACATCCCATGTTGAAAATTATGCCAATGCTCTTCAATAGGGTTTCCACTGTTACCAATGTACGACGAACTTCGATTTTCACTCGTCTACTGCTCAAGTCATTAGCCAATCGATATTTTTTAAACAAAAGTCCCATTTCAGCTTTCAATTTTGGTTCATAAAAATCGATGTAGTCTTTGTTTTGTTGTTGTTCGTTTCTCTTATTTTGTTGATTTTCAGGTTCATTCATTGATGCTTCTCGTTTTGGCAGTTTTTGAATCACGTATTCTCTCACAGTAGGTTCCTGATTGTTCTCGGCAGATTGATCACTTTTTCTTTTCCTTCCCAAACTTTCCTGGAATTGATGGCAGTTTTCATTCATTATCAAAATTTGAAACATTTTAAAGGTGGGGTAAAGGGAATCGGCAAGTCACTCTTAAATAAAAGAGCACATGTTTTTAGGTGGTTTTTTTAAACATTTCATTTGAAAAAAGAAATTTGGAAACTTTTGACGTATAGCTTCAATTTCAATTTATAGTTTCCAAATTTTCAACTTTGAACATTTTTTTCTCTCAAAAACTAGACTTTTCGGTGAAAAATCCCTTTAGGGTCTTAACTAAAATATGCGATCTTTCATTTAAGAGCAACTTGCCGAGTCCCTTCGCCCCACTTTTAACTAACCTTGATAACATCCAAAACCCCAGTGTTTGTTATACCGAGAATTTTCTTCTCAGATGAACCAATATCATCAACTGTGCTCAATTCTTCAAGAATAGATCGAAACAAAACTAACTATACTGAAAAAAAGTATTATTAAAAATAAACAGATGTCTTCCAGAGTGTAAAAATGGAGAGAAATATGAAAAAGTCAGGAAAGGGAAAAATGTGTCGAATCACACAAACCATTTTTTCGTGCAGTTTGACAGAAAAAAAAGAAGAAGCAAACCGCTTTCGATCACTAGACCACGCCCCAAATCCCTTCGTGGTGTTGATTGATTTTTTGGCGCTAAGCGGCACGAATATAAATCAATGACAAAATGATTTAGAGCAGTAAGTTGGTATGAACTTTTTCTCATTTGCAACTTTTTAGGACGCAATATCCGAGTTGGTTTTTGATTCAAAGTCAACTGTTTTTTGTTGTTGTTATGATACCAGGCCGTGAAAAAATTTCATTTTGAGTAACCAAACTTGTTAGGGGAACCCCAAACTATCCTGACAAAATAAGTCCTATAAAATTATTGGCGGAGCCTCATTTCATTTTGGTCCGTTATTCTGAGGTTTTGTCTGTGTGATTGATGAAATCTGTGTTTTTCAGTTTAGGCCAAGAAACTACCATATTCACTAAAAATTTGAATGTTTTGTGGAAAGTGAGAATTGTTTAACAATATTTATGAAACACCCTGTATACTGTGCGATCTTTATAATTTTTTCTATTCTCGCGTGAACTTTCTGTTTCTTAGTAAATTCTACAATATTTCTCACTCAAATTTTATTTTCCAAAAATATTGTAATTTTTATAAATGATGCACAAAATATATATTTTCATTACAAAAAATAATACTTTTGATGATTTGAGTGTAGAATAGTAGCGACCGAGTTGGAGAAAGGTGGAATATAGTTCGACATTTTATCTGAAAGAAAACAGTTTTGCTTAAGAAAATATAACGGAAAAATACATACCTACGTGTTCAATGGATTCATAACTGTTGCAGTTGAGGTTGAAGTTTGAGAAGATGTTTATGTCTGAAAAAGAAAAGGTAATTTTTGGTTTTCATTAGTTAGATTTTGAGTGCTTTATTTTCTATTTTTGAAAATAGGAAATATCACAATACAAGTAGCTCAAAAAACGAATCAGCAAAGGGAATTTCTGATTGATAATCCTAAAGAATGTTGCCTTAAACATACACAATTCTCCTTATGAGAATCTTCGAGTGGCTGTGCATTATTTCTTCCTTCTTCTTCTTCCTCCATTCTGGCAATTGCGAAATCAATCGAAGAAATAAGACAATTGTCCTTTAATTCTCCAGGATTGAATGGAGGGAACTCAACATCCCTTGTTTTCCAGAAAGCAATTTTTAAACTTTGCCAAATAATGTAGTTGCACCCATTTTTGTCAGAGAGTCTTGGCGTTTTGAAATATTCATCAATTGGCTGAAGGAACTTTGACCAAACCTGAAAACATTAAAAATATTACTTATTTTGAGAACGTATTTTCAATATTACTGACCTCAGTTTTGAATGTATTTTCCAAATTTAGCACATTTCGAAGGGTTTCATCGACGTTTTTCAATGACTGTAAGAAATGACATAAAATTACTTATTTTCAGTAGTATTTTGTGAATTACATTATATGATTGACAACATTTTTCCTTCAATCCTGCTCTCAAAACTTTATGAAACAATCGATACTGAGTTTCCGAATAATGTTCCGGTCCGTATTTTTCCATCTGAAATGTTTTGCTTTTTATAGAAGAGTTTTCGGGTCATTTAGGGTTTTCAATTTTTTTAAATATGAATTTTATCAACTTGACTTACATATTCTCTTCTATTTTTCATCAGATTCACAAGCTCTTTTTGCGAGTCACAGTAATCTTCATTAAAGAAATGATCTGATTTTGGGCACTCCAACTTGTAAAAGCGTTTATTTTTCACGTGATTTTTGAAACATTTTGCAACATTATTCTTGTAGTATCCTCGACCATCAATATCCATCTTTATACGTTCAGACAGTTTCAATAATTCTTTCACATCATCATTCCATTGTGGCTCACACATCTTATCAATCAATTGACTTTTTTGAATGAATAGGTCGTTTTCACATTTCAATATTATTTGATAAACTTTGTGTTTGTCTTGAAGCCATTGGTGATAGTCTTTGATTTGTACTTTCTTCTCTAAATTAGGTGATATCTTTTCGCCAAACTGTTTTTGCATTTCTTTGCCTATTTCTTCTCGCAAGAAATCAGTGTTTCTATCCTTGTGAACATCTCGAATTACTTCGGTTTTCATTGGTCTCTGAAATTAATTAAATTATCCAATTTTCCGATGCCGGAGTAGAAAAAAACTGTTGAGTTTGAAGCAATAAAAGTGATGAGAAAGGTTTGGTCAAATTTTTGTTGAAAATAATAAAAAGGGTGAATTAAAAAAGCATTTATGTTTTTAGAAAGTAATATAAGATAGAATGCAGACTCAGCTCTGCCACTATAGTAGAACGCCTGTTTTCTGACAAAAAAACAGCTATAAGAGTTTTAAAAAAAGTTTAAAAAAAAGAGAAAAAAGAACATGCACTTGGAACAATCAATTCCTAAAAAAGCATGAACATGTTTCCTGTGATAGGAAAAAGTGCTCGGTTACCATGGTGAACAACGCATGTTCTCTTTCCAGTAAATCAAAGGATATGTTCATCGTGCATTGGAAGAAGGGTGCAATTAATTTTAGAGGAGCATAGGTAGAAAACATAAAGAGGTTACACTTGAAATAATCTATTTTCAGAAACATAAGGAAATTCATATACAGAAGTGATAGGACGACATTTTTGGTTAGTATGGTGACTTTTGTATGATACCTTGAATTCAGATAACATTTTAGGTGAAATATTTTTCAGCTTCTTGACTGTCGATAATTCTTGGTGTTGAGAAACAAAAAGAACCTTTCTAGGCCTTCCTGATAAATCTCTCAGGTTGATGATTGTAGCAAAAAAAAAAGCTTGATGTGTGAAGAATTTTTGATTAATCCATTTGCTATTATGGGAGTATTTCAGCTATATTTTCCAGAATGAGATATTCTCAGAAATATACATTTTGATTCACAAAGAAATGTATATTTTGGCTATGAAAATGGATGAAAAAGGTTTTTATTTTCAGGTGAAAACTTAAATCATTTCCAAAAGTTGGTACACGAATCATTTAGGTTGTCAAAACAAAGTTATGTTGGGGATAAATTTGGAAAAAAAAACTACTGTAAAAAATTTCTGACATCATCATCTACCTAACTGATGTTGCAAATTTTTGTACAAGTTTCAAATACAGACAGAAAATAAATATTATCGAAGAAAAAGGGTTATATTTTTGTCCCTCCTGAGGACGATTATTCAAAAAAAAAAAACACGTTCACAAACGGAAAGATGATGCAACTATAAACTTTACAATTATTCTTGTTTGTTTAACAGCAATTTCTATCTCCCATAAAATGCGGAGTCTGATGCACAGGAACACTGAAAAAGAATAATGCCATCAAGAAAAAACATGGCTTGGGTTGTTGCTTTTTTTGAGTCATAAGTGAAGCAACACGTACCATGTTGTAATGATTCATTTGGTCACATGACCTTTTCTAAATTCTTCGTGTACATCATGTCTCATTTTAGCATATAATAGTGTAATGAGGTATACTATATAATAAACATAAAAAAAATATACTAATCTTTCTATGTGTAGATTTTTCATATTCTGATAATATCCAGGAAATGAATTTTAATGTGATACATTGATGGGGAAAAAAAGAAAGTTTATACTACTCAACTTTTATTAAAAACAAAACACTGAAACAGAAAACTAAAAAAAATCAAAAAGTGAATAAAATAATTTGAGCTTACGGTCATAGTGGATGGAAAGAATTTATCAAGGTTTTATCGAAAAAACGAAAGGAAACATTTTTCATGTTCATTTCCGGATAAAGACTCCATTTGTTGGTAAAAATCATCGGAAATGAATGTATCCTCCAAATCTTCCGATTCAGTAGTTGCAGCAGGAAGTTCTGATGTTTGAGACGATGTTGATGGCTGAAAATAGTTTCACATCTGAGTGAGAGTTATAGAATTGGAAATTTAGCAAATCCTGAACCGAAACCTGTTCTGATAAAAACCGGATTAAGATGTTTTTCAAAATTTCCCGATTCAGTTGGTCCGTTCCTGCAACCTCCTTGAAACAGATGTAGAGCGTTGAAATATATTTCAATTTTGGAATTAATTCGAAATGGAAACAAATAGTTTTGTTTTTTCTGCTTTATTGGTAGTCAGGAGAAAAAAAAGGAAAACTACGAAAAATCTTGCAAATCAAAGAATTAAAGAACGTGACCCTAAACATACCGTAATTTCATTTTGAACATCTTCCAATATTTGTGAATCCGGCTCGTTCTGATAGAACTTTTTAATCGTCTGCCATATAGAAAAGAGCTCTTCATTTTCTTCACAAATTCTTGACTTCTTGATAACTTCATCAATTGGCTGGATGATTTTTGACAAAATCTGAAACGACAAAAATAATTTTTTTTTTTGATTATACATTCACCAACCACAGTTTTGAGCTCATCATTCAGATTTTGAATATTTTTTATTCGCTCTTCGATATTCATCAGACGCTACAAAAAATAAAATTGTTGATTTAGAAAAAAAAAACGTTTTTGTGACTTACAATACGCGATGAATAACAATCTCTCTTTAATGTCGATCTTAAGAGTTGTTTAGAGAGTCGCTGTTTTGCTGATGAAAAACTACCCTTTTTTCTTTTTTCTTTCACCTGAAAAAATGATTTGATTTTCATGGAAAAGGGGTGGATTTTCTGGATATAACTCACATGTTTTTGCTTATTCTCAATCAGATCATTCAACTTTATTTGATACTTCTCGCACTTTTTATAGGGGCCATCATCAATCGCTGTGAATGTGTCGAGAGGAATCAATTCCTTTTTCCTCATATAAATTTTGAACAAATTATCGACATCTTCCCTGTTGAAGGGTACACCAATGGTGTTCAGTATGCTTTCGGACATATACCAAGTTGATTGAATTTGATGTTCGAATAATGTACTGCTCAAATCATCGACCAAACGAGATTTTTCATCCAAAACTAACTGTTCCGTTTCTAATTCCGATTGATAGGAAGCAATTTCGTCTCTGATTGTTTGTTCATAGTTTCTTGACTTCAAACGGTAGAGTTCTTTTCTTTCCGATTCAGTCATCAGTGATTTTCTGCGGTTTGACAATGAGTTGTATTTCCTTTCTTTTTTGACAGTTAGAGTTTCTTCTCCTTCTCTCACACTTTCCTGGAATTGAAGTCATTTTTCAATAATCGTCAAATCTTTTCAAAATTCCAACTAACCTTGAGCATATCAGAAGCAACAAAGTTTTCAATATCGGGCATTGTTTTGAAATGATGTCACGAATTGAAATGGTTATTTCCAAATAAAAAATGCACAAGCTAGACTAAAAACTGAAAATTACAAAAATATTCTGGGCAGAAATTAAAATTTGGAAAAAAAAACGATTAAGTATAGTTTGATTGAAAAAATGAAAAACGAAGAAGAACTTCCAAATAAATATGGGGGAATCTCTACATTTTTCAAAATTGAAATGAAAAGTTTTTGAACGTTCAGTATTTTTCATAATCAAAACATTTACTAAAATCTACTTTCGAAAATTTAAAATCTAGCAGTGGCATATTTTTTCTGGCATAAAAACAAAAAAAATAGAAAAGGGAGCAATGTGTCGCGTTGACCATGTTTTCCCGCAATCAGGCTGAAAAAACCCAAGAGGGAGCCAACACTATCGGTCACTAGACTCCGCCCAAAAAGTTCGTGGTGTTCATTTTTTTTTGGCGCCAAGCAAATGAAGCATGTACTAGGTACAAATATAAAGTGGTGGTAAGATGAATTAGTGTAGATATTTTTTGAAATTTTTGCAACATCCGAAGTCTTCTTGAAATTAATTTTTTTTTGTTCTGACCAGAAAGTGTCTAACAAGGTTACGTTTTGAGGAAAATCTGAAGATTTTGATTGGACATGAGACGTCGAAAAAGATGTCGTTCTCTACAAAGGGCTCGAACGTGTGCAAATTATACGGACATTGGGTAGTTTGACATTCTGAATAAATTCCGACTTCAAAAATTTTAATTTTCAGAATTATACACAGTTTTTTTTAATCTCATTAAAACTCATCAAATTTTAAATTATTTCAACCTGTTTTTCTACCTCATTTTGAGCTATTTTTAAAATTACACGTACTTTCTCGAAAACTTTTTTTCATAATTAATTCTAAAAAATTTCCCACTCAACATTTATTTCAAAAAAGACGATATCATATTTAAAATCATTATTGCATAATTAAATTTCCATGACTAAAAGAAAGAAAACGAGGAATTTCGATATTTTGAGTGTAGAATAGTTGCAACTGAGTTGGGAAGAAGTAGAATATATATTGTTCGGTGTTTTATCTGGAAATACGTTTTGTGTTGAAAGATATGTTATAAATATACTTACCTTCTCGCTCTTGCAGAAGATTGAGTAGATGTTGATGGCTGGAAAAAAGTAGCTGTTATGTGGTATACTTTGAGTGATTTGTCTGCTATTCAAAAAAACGGATTTTATATATCTGGCTTGAAATTATACAGGGTGAAAATTGATTGAGAGATAAAAATTTTAACCTGCTCCAAAAATGGTGGAGTTGCACTGATCTGTCTGAAATAATAATATTCCCAAACTTTGAGTTCAAATTGTTAAAATCAGTAGTTGATTCAAACCGCAAAAAAATAACTTTGCCATACATAAATAGCAAAATCTTATTTTAGTCATTTAAAAATTATTGGAATTTATTAGAAGTTAAAAATTATAGAAATCAATTTAAAAATTATTAGAAACAATTATTACACTCCAAATTGTTTATGCTAGTTTTTCCAGAAAAAAATTATCGTGAAAATTGGCAGACTTTCTGGATAGTTAACTTATGTTGAAAAAGCTTCCATAATTAATTGTCACCTTGTAAAGTAGTTCAAAAAACATGCTTATCGAATAAAATTTGATGATTTTTGCCAAGTAGTCCTGTAATTAAAAGACCTCTCAATTTTTGAATATTTTAAGCGGTTTTATTTTCATATCTTAATAGAAGTGGTAATTGTGGTGTTTTTGCTTCTAATTATCAGAGTGAAATTGAAAAATCAATCAAAAAATTTTGCGATCAACAACCCCGAAATAATGTTCATTAAACATACCATATCATATATGAAATATTCCGCATCTCTTTCTTCTTCCTCTTCTTTTTCCATTTCAAAAATTTCATAACCAATCGAAGATATCAGGCAGTTTTTTCTTAGTTCTCCAGGAAAGAAAGGAGGCAATTCAATGTTCGGTTTTTTCCAGTACTCATCCTTAATCACCTGCCACGAATTATAGTTCGACATATTTTTGTCGAAAGCTCTTGGCGTTTTTAGATATTCGTCAATCGGCTGAAGGAATGTTGACGAAATCTGGAACAAAAAGAAAAAATGACCCTTTTCGCATGAGTAATGACTAGCCTTAAGTTTGAATTCATGTTCCATAATTATCAAACTTCTGAGTACTTCATCGGCCAATCTCAATAACTGGAAAAATAACTATATAGTTTCTTTTAAATCAAAATGTTGACATACGTTGAATACTTCATAACATTCATGCTTGATTCCTGCTCTAGAAATTTTTTGAGACAATCGAAAGTGAGCTTCTGAATAGAATTTAGGCCCGTTTTCTTGCTCCTGAAATAAAAAAAGAGAATAAATGAAGATATATACAGGGTGACAAGAAACTATCCGGACATACTCAATCTTTCATAAAAACTTCAAAACTACAGATTTTTCTAAATATACAACTATCAAAAAACAATTACAAGTGTTGGAACTGAGTCCCTTTCTGAATTACCGAATAGTCATTAAACTTGTTTTTTACGTTTTTGGATAGACTATGAACAACTCTACAGTGCTCCACAAAATGATACGATCAACATGAAAAATCACGAAAAAAAAATTTTCCGAGTTTTTTAGATATTGATTTTTCATGACGAAAGACGCTTTCAGGGAGTGAATTTTATTTTTTTTAAATCAACAACGCCAAATTTTCAATTTTTTCGAAAATCGAGTTTTTTCCAATCTACAAAATGATACGATCAACTAACTTTTTTCGTTTTTTCTATTCGTTGTTCTATAATTTCTTTGCCCAAAGTATCAAAATTAGCGAGTTCGGTAATTTTTCATGACGTGCCTCGTGGAAAACCACTTTTTGACTACGAAAAAGGTCGAATTGACCTCAAACTTGCTCAGGGACTCTCACAGCGTCAGTTTGTGCGTGGCATGAATCCTTTCTTCGATGTTATTGATAGATTTGCTTCCAATTCACTTGCTCATGAAATGAAAGAAGTCAAAAAGTCGTTCGAGCTTCTTTTCAGGTCGAGACAGAAGATAAATCATTGAACGAGCTTCAATTTATCACGTGACATGCTCGAAAACCAAGGATTAGCTCTGTTTGGGAGCATTCGAGGAGACTATCCATAGAGTTCCAAGAAAAAACAAGTTCCGCAAACACCGTACAATACGCAAATCACTCTTCATGACCTCACATCATCGAGAAAATCGTTGTTTTTCGACATGAAAAGTGTGAAGATCGATTGGATGCAGAAGAGGGTTACGGTAGCTTGATGTGGATCAACAAGACGTTTGATATCCATCCGGACCGAGACAGTTGAACATTATCTTGTACGAGAAATCGACCTGAGCCCAAAAGTTGGTCCACAATAAGCTGCCGTAACCCTCTTCTGGACCCAGTCGATCTTCAGACTTTTCTTGTCGAATAAAACACGATTTTCTCGATGATGTGAGGTCATGAAGAGTGATTTGCACATTGTACGGTGTTTGCGGAACTTGTTTTCTCTTGGAACTCTATGGATAGTCTCCTCGAATGCTCCCAAACAGAGCTAATCCTCGGTTTTCGAGCATGTCACGAGATAAATTGAAGCTCGTTCAATGATTTATCTCCTGTCTCGACCTGAAAAGAAGCTCGAACGACTTTTTGATTTCTTTCATTCCATGGGCAAGTGAATTGGAAGCAAATCTATCAATAACATCGAAGAAAGGATTCATGCGATGCGCAAACTGACGCTGTGAGAGTCCCTGAGCAAGTTTGAGGTCAATTCGATCTTTTTCGTAGTCAGAAAGTGGTTTTCCACGAGGCATGTTATGAAAAATTACCGAATTCGCTAATTTTGATACTTTGGGCAAAGAAATTATTGAAAAACGAATAGAAAAAACGAAAAAAGTTAGTTGATCGTATAATTTTGTGGATTGGAAAAAACTCGATTTTCGAAAAAATTGGAAATTTGGCGTTGTTAATTTTTTAATCGTTTTTGCTCTAAGACCAATAAAAGTCAGTCCCTGAAAGCGTCTTTCGTCATGAAAAATCAATATCTAAAAAACTCGTAAAAACTTTTTTTCTGTTGATCGTATCATTTTGTGGAGCACTGTACAGTCAAGGTATGATTCTCCAAAATAAAATAATTTTTTAATTTGTTGATGAAAAAAAATGAAATTTCTAAAACGTATCTTACGCTGTCTGATTTGACGATTTTTAGAGAAAGTTGAATTTTGTCCAAATATGTAGTTTCTTGTCACTCTATGTACTCTATATATGTGTATATACTCTGGTGTCTGGTAAATAATCAAAATAACTTGACTCACATATGTCGTTCTATTTTCCTCCAGGTCTCTGAGTTTTTGCTTCAAATCACAAAGCTCTTCAAGGAAGGAATCATTATTGATTGATTCACATGGCTTCTTGTGAGCTCGTTTAACTTTCCTTTCAGTATGATCTTTCAACATTTTTTCAACCAAATGCTTGTCGAAACTACGGCCATCAATATTTTTCCTTATTTGTTCGGACAATTCCAATGCTTTTCTCACGCCATTATTCCAGTCACAAATATTATAACCCAAACATTTTTTGCATTCGGCAAGAATTTTTTCAGCTTCCAATATTGCTCTATAAAGTATCATTTTGTCTTCATGTTTTTGGTACAAGCTCTTGGTTTTTTCTTCATATTTTGCCGAACCAGGTGGATTGCCACGAAACCGTTTATGAGTTTGGATTTCTCTCTGCTGTTGCAAAAAAGAAGTGTTTTCATCCTTGCGTTCGATTGTAGTTGAAATAACGGTTCTCTGAAATTGTTTTGATTATTTTTTTTATTATGAACGTTCTTCAAAATGTTCAACATACTTTCTGGGCGTTGTATCCATATTCGGCTGCAGACAATCTGTCGAGTTGTGTAGATGTCTCGTGGCGATTTTTGATCCTTCCCGAGTGAGAGAGAAAAGTAGTCATATTCGGAAACAGACTTATTTCGAATCTGGAAATTTTGAAATCTGAGCATTGTTAGATAACAGTTAGATAACGATCAACAAAATAATCCAGTGAGTTATTCAGTTAAATAAAATAACTTCCATTTAAAACAAACAATTTTCGAAAAAGCTTAGAAATAATCATAAATGATAGGAGGATCAGCGCGGTTGCTATGGTGACCGACCCCTTTTCTTGCCAGGAAGACAGACAAACCATTAAAGAGTGTCGAAAAAAAAGATTATGAGAAAAAAACAAAGAGCTATTTGAAACAAGAAACATAGGAATCAATCTTCTGATAGGATAGTCAGCTATGTTACTATGGTGAATAACGCTTATAGTAAACCGAATGAATGTTTGGAGTGCGTTGGAGAAGGGGAGATAAGTATTGTGGAGATTTTCAGAAAGAAAACTGTGAAACAATTAATTCTCAAACAAATTTTTGGTAGGAAAACAGAGAAAATTCAAAAAACCATGGAAAAGAAATAACACTTTAGCGAACATGAAGAACAAAATTATAAAAGGAGGTGTCTTTTGAGTAATTTGAATAATTTTTTTAAACAACTTCAAATAGAAAATTTCACAATTTCGGCATTTCCTCCTGAACAATTTCTAACATTTATGCTTCAAAAAATCATTTTACGAACATTTTCAAACCAGAAATGAACAGGAATCATTATGGAACATCTGATTTTTAAAACCTCCTCAAATTACATAACTCATACAATTTATTATTCCTAAAACTATATTTTAATCAAAAAATTATCACAAAATATTAATAGTGGGCTAGTTGCTGGACTCAACTCGACCTATCCGCTAATTACTCATATATTTTCCATTTATCAAAAGGAAAAAAATGAACAACACAACATTTTTAGTATATACTTTCTTATTTCCTTCCCCGGGTTCCTGTGTTTTTTCATCTAAATCGATGCAGCAGAGATTCGAACTTTCATAACTTAAGTTATATTCATTAAAAATATTTGAATGTAACAAAAAACAAGATTTCTCCAAGTTATGAGTGAAAGTCTTAAGAGCACAAATAACGTTTTGAATATATTTTTTTAAATTATATGAAAATACAAAAAAAGTGCATTACAAAGAGCGAAGTACATTGTAGCATACATACTTGTGAAGAAGATCGAATTAAATTAAAAAATAAACAAAAATGTTTCTAACAAGAAATGAATTAAAATCGATATTCATTAATTATAGTTTCTATGTTCACGAGGAACTGGGGAAAAGCTCGAATGTTTTGATATGTTAAAAAAATTCAAAAGTTGCAGTTTACAACTTAGTTGAAGAGGTATGGAATATTTGTTGGCTTCTCATCTGGAATAAAAAAAAGTTGTATATTGAGAAACAGGCAAAATTTGAGCCTACCTAATAAATCTTCAAATCTGACTATCGTGACAGAAATATCCGATGTTTCAAGAAGTGTTGATGGCTGAAAAACAGTGTTGTCTTCAATCGGGTTGAAAAGTTATTTTGGTAGAACTGTGATCTTAATTTTCGAAATAGAACTTTTTTAGAAACAGATTATACAAAGTGTTTTTTCAAGCTTTGAATGAAAAACATACAACAGCGTCTTTATTAGCTTCTGGCACATGATCAGCAAAGAATCCGTCCGATCGTGAGCGTTTTTCATTGAATTCCAAGTTCATATTTCCAGCTGCTTTGCTGTTATGCGGATCGTCTGGATGTTGTTGAGCAATTCGGTCGGCAACGGTCAAGAGGTATTTCGGCTTTTCTTCTGAGAGCTCACTTTTTGTTTGATGAAATTACTACGTAAAATTATGAGCCTACCTGATAAATTTTTCGAATTGATCATTTTGGCAGGCGCGGCTGACAGGGGTGATGGTTGAGGCGATGTTGAAACCTGGAAGACATAACAAATTATTGAATATCGTGAGTTCAATGATTGAGTCAATGAAACTTGTATCTTGTTATAATCATCTAGACATACATTTTTGGTAGTTAATCCATTTTTTCTTTTAATTTGTTGTTTAACTGACTTGAAACTCACATGGGACCCCCAAAAAAACATATCGTAAGTTCATCACTCTCTGGCACATGATCTCGTTTATCAGTGAATTTGAAATTCATTTTTCTAGCTGCATTGTTGTGTGGATCCTCTGGAAGTTGATCAGCAATTTGCTTGGCAACAATCACGAGGTTTTTCGGCTTTTCGTCTGAAAACACACGCTTTGTTTGTTAAAACTAATAAAGTTACAGGCATACCTGATAAATTTTCCAGTTTAACTCTTTTGGAAGGCGGGGCTGATGTTCGAGACGATGTTGAAACCTGGCAAACATAAAGCATTATTATTTTAATGAATCGAGCCAATAAAAAATGCATTCATTCAGTGATTTTGTTATAATCAGTGTAACTAAGTACACAGATGTTTTAGGAATTTTATTAGAAATTTATATGTACTTCTGTTTTTTTAACGTCATCAACGATTTCAAAAAAAAAAAAAAACACACCGTTATTCTCTTATCCTCTGTCACATGATCATCAAATAATCCATCCGATGACAAACGATTCACAATCAATTCCTCATGAGCGTCTTTGATGTTTTGTGAACCCGCTGGAAGCTTTTCAGCAAATTTGTAAGTACAGTTCAGGAGATTTTTCGGCTTTTCACCTGGAAACATATTTTCTGTATGTTGTATGTAAAGTTATAGGCCTACCGTATAAATTAGGCAATTTGACTTTCTTGGCAGGCATAACTGACATGGTTGATGTTTGATGGACCTTGGCTGACGGAGCTGATGATTGAGGCGATGTTGAAACCTGAATTACACAAGAAATTATCGAATATCGTCAGTTTAAGAATTGAGCCAACAAAAATTGTATTCATTCGTTTTCCAAGAAGTCACTTTTTTGTTTACCTATTTCTAATTGTTGTTTACTACGTTTTTTTTCTCGAAAAAGCTGGAAGTGGTCACAACTACCTCAAAAATAACATACCGTAACTTTATTATTATCTAGCGCATGATTGTCAACCACTTCTTCGCATGGCATGCGTTCAGGGGTACATTCCAAGTGTATGCTCGTAGTGTCAATGATTCGTGAACTCGGTGAAAGTGGTTCAGAACTTCGGTTTGAATCGGTAGTAAGGTTTCTCGGTGTTTGATCTGGAACCACAGGTTTGTTTGTTGAAACAACTAGGTGAAGTTTGAGAGCTACCTGATGACATTTCCGGTTCGTTCACTTTGCCAGGCGGGGTTGACAAGGGTGATGTTTGATAAACCATTTCCGTAATTTCGTTTATTTTTTTGAAAATATTGACTGGTGTTGAAAATGAAGACGGAGGACGAGCAATATCACGCTGTTCTAGGTAATATTTTGCTATTTTCTGCCAATTTTTATAGTACTCCTCAAGATCGTCAGGATATTTCAACAGTTTGAAAAATTCATCTATAGGTTGAAGGAACTTCGACCAAATCTGGAATAATTGAATAAATAACTTTTTATTAATGAATGAGTACTCACATCAGCTTTCAAGGCGTAGTTGCATTTAACCAAACTCTCAATTTTGCGTTCAATGTTCTCAAGAGACTGCAAATATTTCGAATACACAGTTAATGTTGTTGATCGATATTTTGTGACTTACCGATTGTGCAAAATGACAATTCTTCTTCAATTCAGCTCTAGCGACTTCTCGAGATAATTTGAGTTTATTGTCTACGAAATTCCTCAACCCATGTTTTATACTCTGAAATATTTTCCACCGTTTTTCCTCTGAAAAAAATAAAGATTCACGTATTCGATTTCGTCCTCCATGAAATCGTCGAACTTCTTTTTCAAAGCTTCCCATTCTTCTTCAGAAGAATTATCGACATCCAATTTTTTATGATATACCGCCTTTTTTTGCTGACGATTAAAAAATAAGCTTTTTTGAATTTCTGTTTTCTTGAACTCTTTATCGAAAAGATCCTTGATGATAACATTGGAAGCTTGCAGTGTTTTTATTATACTATTTTCCACTTCATTGTTGAACACTTCCGATGTGAAGAATCGGTTTCTTTTTTTTAACAACGCCTTATCGTGCATCAACTTTGATTGAAGAGGACGTATTTCATTGATATAAGAAATGTAGTCCTTCTTACGGTTCTCTTCTTTCATTTCTTCGTCAGTTTTTCGTTTGCGGTATTCGATTCTCACAATCGTACATTTCTTTGCTTTTGGGGTGAATTGAACGCATTGATCTTTATTCAAAATTGGCACCACTCTCGTGTTCTCTGTAATTTTTTAAATTATGTTACAAATTCGAAAAATTCCAACTAACCTGGATAGCATTGGTAACCCCGTTGTTCACGACATTGAAGTCGGTCATTTTTCCGAGATGGACTTTGGATCGAACCTGAAACTTTTAGAATATTTTCTCTGACTTCGAGGAAACCAAATTGGAAACATTTTACGCAATTATAATATTTCTTGGTGGAACATTTCGGATATGAAAAATACTGATTTTTGAAGTGAAACCTACAGAAGAAAAATTAAACTGAGCAATAGAAAAAAATGGAGGGTGTCTACTCAGTTTCTATGGTGTTTAACTCTTGCTCTCTGCCACGGAGGCAGAAGGGAAATACAAGAGAGTGTTAGAAAAGTGAGGAATTCATTTGAAAAAAATATGTTTGGAACCCCTAGATTGGCAAATATAAACATTTGCGAACAGAAATGAGGATAAAAGTAAGCATCAACTATTTATTTGATATACAAACTGAACATGACAAAAGTCTTGTTTCTAAGAAAAATTGTTTTTTTAGGATAGTGAAAAGATGGACGAAAAAACCAATTTTATCGGCTTCTAGGCCACACTCCTTCAAAAATTCGTAATTTTCTGGTTTGGTTGGAACAAAAAAAAATTATAAATACAACTCAAAATTTATTCATAAAAATCCAAATATACAGAATAAAAAATGTGGGCAGGAAAAAGATTATCATGGTTTTCTGGCATTACGCGGGATTGAAAGAATACACGAAATTTTTTGATATGTTGAAAAAATTGCATACAAGTCAAAAAGAATGTGGCATACATATTTACAACTTATTTGAAAAAAAAAGTGGAATATTTGTTGGCTTCTCATCTGGAATAGAAAATATTTTTGGTTGAGAAAGAAGGAAGAATATGCCTACCTAATAAATCTTCCAACTTGACAATCGTAACAGGAATGGCTGATGTTTGAAGAAATGTGGGTGGCTGGAAAAAAAACGGTTTTCTTTTTTTGTCATCTAAAAATATTTGCTCTAACACACATACCTTCACTTCAATAATAGTACCCGGAACATCACTATCAGTCAATTTATCACATGGCAAGCGATATGAACTCGGATCCGAGTCGATACCTCCTGGTTTTTTGGTCATTTGTGAAGTCGTCGAAAATGGACTCATTTCATTCACGATCTCCTCCGTTTTTATTTTCTTCATAATTTTACACATATTTTTTGGATTCTCCTCAACATTTTGCCTTTTTGTCTTTCCTGATTCCACATTTCTCGCTTTGATCGTCACCGAAGCTTCCGATTTTCTTTTCTTCGCCTTGATACGATGTTGAGACCTGGAAAATACAAGACATTGTTGAATGACGTAAGTTTAAAGGTGGGGTAAAGGGACTCAGCAAGTTGCTCTTAAATGAAACAGCACATTTTTTTAGGTATTCGAGAAAAAAATTTTCACAGTTAAAAATTTGGAAACTTTCAACGTATACGTATACGTTGAAAGTTTCCCAATTTCTTTTTTAAAATAAAATTTTCTCGAAAACTAGACTTTTCGATAAAAAATCCCTCGAGGGTCTTACCTAAAAAAATGTGCTCTTTCATTTAAGAGCAACTTGCCGAGTCCCTTTACCCCATCTTTAAGGATTAGAACAATAAAAAATGTTATAGTGAGTCACCCAGAGTATTTTATTTAACGATCATTTAATGCAAATCGTCATCAACAACCCTAAAAAACATACCGTAACTTCGTTATCGGCTTCTGGAACATCATCATCATCCATTTCTTTCCAGGATGAGCGATAAGCAGTGAATTCACAGTTAACATTTCTAGCTGCATTGATAATTTGTGAACCCGTTGGAAGATGATCAGCAAACTGGTTGGGAACTGTCAGGAGGTTTTCCGGCTTTTCATCTGGAATAAAATATTCAGTTTGTTGGAACAAATAAAAATAAAACTAGGTTTACCTGATAAATTCTCCAATTTGATAACTTTCGCAGGCGGGGGTGACAGAGCTGATGATTGATAAACTTTTACCGGCAAAGCTGATGCTTGAGGGGATGTTGAAATCTGAAATATACCATAAATTGTTGAATAACACGAGTTCAAGAATTTCGGCAATCAAACATGTTGCATTCATTTAGCGATATTTTCATGTGTTTTCAAAATTTGAAAAAATGTTTAATTATTATTGGATTTTTGACAAAATTCTGGTAGAACATACCGTTACTTCGTTGTTAGCCTCTGGCACATTTTCACCATCTGAACCGTTCCATGCCGAGCATGTCGCGGTCCAATCCAAGTCCTTGTTTCCAGCTGCTTCGATTTTTTGTGAATTTTCCGAAAGAGGATCATCTTTTTCCA
This sequence comes from Caenorhabditis sp. 38 MB-2015, assembly GCA_900536415.3. Classification (NCBI taxonomy): domain Eukaryota; kingdom Metazoa; phylum Nematoda; class Chromadorea; order Rhabditida; family Rhabditidae; genus Caenorhabditis; species Caenorhabditis quiockensis. The sequence continues at coordinate 7,180 of LR550648.1, read as the reverse complement.
CGATTTCTTTTTTACGTTTCACAAGTTTTATAACCGTCCACTTTTTTGGCTGTCTTCCACCCTTTCTAATCAAAGCTTTTTGTTCCTCAGTATTTTCTGATCCCATATTTTGAATTCCCATTCTCAACGAAGTTTCAGGTTGATTATTCTCGTTTTTTCGTCTATTTCGACCGGTATTTCTCAAAAAGCTGAGTAATGTTCCATCAGTTTTTGTTGATTTTCCAAATGAAGAAGAAGAAGGAAGATTATTGTTCCGCTGTATTTGGTAGAATTCTGCAATAATCTGCCAATCTGTGTAGTAGACTCCAAAATTGACAGGATTTTTCATAGCTTCAAAATATCTATCGATTGGCTTGAGAAATTTCGACCAAATCTAAATGACAAAAATTTAAAAAAAAAATTCCTGCGATTAATTGAGAACTCACCTCTGCTTTCAAATCATTTTCGCATTGCCGCAGTCTCTCCAATTTTTGTTCAATGCTTTGCAGGGCCTGAAAAAAAGACTAATGAAAGTAGTTTTTATCATTGTTTGAACTTACAGCTTGTGCATATTGACAGTTTCTTTTCAACTCAACTTTCACCATTCTTTGAGATATTTTACATTTTTCTGCTTCAAAGCTGTCTCGTCCATGTTTTGCAATCTGGAATACTTTCCATTAAAAAACTTCTACTAGATTTTTAACTTTTAAGCTCTTATCCGTGTTTTATTCTTACAAATTTTAACGGTACAAAGAAGGTGTTGGTTATAAGTCTTTTTGAGTTTGGTCTTTTTTATATAAAAACTCACAAATGTTGATTTATTCGTCATTAGATCATCGAATTCTTTCCTCAACGCAGTATATTCTTCTACAAAAGAATTTTTGGTATTCTCCCATTTTATACGGTTTATCTCAATTTTTCGCTGGCGATAAGTTTGAAAACAGTGTTCGATTTCAGCCTTGTAGAATTCCTTGTTTGCGATTTTTTTGTTTATGATTTCAGACGTCTCTAGTGTTTGCTTTATCTCAATTTCTAGTCGATTGCCAAACATTTTTAATGCCAATCGATATTTTTCTTCACGAATAGTCTTGTCGGAATTCAATTTCGATTGTAAAAAAGCAATTTCTTCGCAAACAGTCATAGTTCTTGGTTGTTGGTATTGTTTTTCCAAAGTCGTATGTTGTCTTGCTTCTGTATGGAATTCGAAGCGGTGATTGTTGTTCTCAGTTTGAATTGTTCTTCTTCTCGACATTGTTCTCTGGAATAAGTTTTTTTTTTGTCAAAAATTCAAAAACTCTCAACTAACCTTGACAGCATTGGTTGCACCAATGTTCTCGACATCGAAGTCGCTCATTTTCTCAAAATGAACCAACTTCACAACAAAAACCTACTTCTAATCGAATCTGAAAATTTTCAAATCTATGGATGTTCTCTTCTCTAAATTCCAAGTGAAGACAGCTTTAAAAATAGATTAGAACCATTCATAATATTCAAATATATACATATATAAAACTTATTTATGAAGTACAACCAAGGTGAAGCTAGAAAATGTATTGAAAAAGGAAAATTATAGGGTGTCTCCTCTTTTTCTATGGTGAGCAACTCTTTTTCTCTACCATGAAAACAGAAAGGAAAAATAAGAGAGTGTTAGACAGATGACTAATATATATATTAAAAAGAAATCCATAAGACCTCCTAGATTGTGAAAAGTAGAATTGTTAACAGAAAGATAATAGTGATTGAATTTGACAGGTACCTCGTTTTACATACACATTGCAAAAAATGAGAAAGAAGCTATTTTATAGGAAAAATAATATTTTTTGGGGGAATAAAAAATGGGGACGAGGAAACCAAATATTTCCTAGGCTACTCATTGAGAATTTCGCAATCCATTTGTTCCTTCGTTGATTTTCAACAAAATATGTGACATAACATGGAAATAAGAACTTTAAAACAACAAAAAGTTCACTCATTTTTGAGATGAGAGCTAGAGAGAAGCAGAAATTAAATTGAGCAATTAAAAATAAGAGCACCCAGTTTATAACCGGATAGTTCTTGATAATGTAGAACAAACGAAAAGAAAATCATTTCGCTTGCCAGAAATGTGTTGAAAATTATTATTCCGAGAGCAAGCTACTCAAATGGTGGGATGAATTCTATTTTACACGGATAAAAACATAATGGCTACTCATGAGACCTCATGATGGCCCGAACTCAAAGGAGCAGAGTTTTTTTTAAAGAATCGTGGTTTTGATTACGCATAAATTTCGAACCGAAAACTTCATTTTTTGTAAGAATATCGTGGTTTTTGCATTGATCAGTGATCAATAACTCGATCTAAATTCAGTAAAATCGAAATTCTAATAACTCCAGCTTAATTGCGTCATGCCAACAAACATAGATGTGTGTTAAAAATAATATTTTAATATATCAAAAAAATTTAAGCAGACCTATTTAGCAGCCTGAAACTGATCTGGTCGTCATTCGAAAGTCAGCTCATGGACCATAAACTCAGAAGCTGGCTAAATTCACGTCAAATTTGTTTTTTAGTCATTGCAGAAGTGAAGAAATGAAAACACTGAAATATCCTAATTATTTTAGGTTTTTTTAAATGTTTTCCCTGTGGGTGACTTGTGGAACGCTGGAAAACAAAAAATTTTGTACCACCGAGAATTATTTTTTCATTTTTTTTATTTTTTTGTGAAAAATAAGTTACCATAGCTAATTTTGGGCGTAGAATCCATAAACATTATAAACATGATTTGACTCATAAACCAGTATCTGAGCTGGTTTCGTCAATTTTTAGGGTGAAACTATACTTATGAAACGCAATGTAGAATGTCTCTTGTACCGTGTAAGTGTCGTTTTTCAGTATTTTGAATATCGCAAAAAGTTATTATTTTCCAGTTTCTAATGAAGAGAATGTTGATCGTTTTTGACAAAGAAGTTTCTTCGTTTTTTACGAACAAAAAACAACCTATCCAAAAACAGTACTGTACGAGTAAACTTATTTTGAAATTCTCCGAATTTTTAGAAATGTTTTTTACAATGATTTGATATGTAGTCGACAAGTGTAGTTTTTTTTTTGGAATTGTGAATTTTTCATACAGTTGTGATTGTCCAGATACTTTTTAGGTGAACTCGGATCGCATTTATGTCTTATGTCTCGAACAGAAGTTTTCAATGAGGTGTTGAATAGTTTCAAGTGGTAAATGGAAAGGGCTAATCTGGGAAAACATAATGTTTTTGACATTTCTCAGGAAATACATGTTGTTATTTTGTTTCTGCTCATATGCACTTCTCGTTTTTTTTTTTTGCAAATGCATATTTTCAAAAGTGCATTTGAAAAAAAAACAATGACATGGTGAACAAATTGTGGCAAATTAGTAAGTTCACACATTATATGGATGTGTAAGAAATATATACAATTATATGTACTGTCGGAGAGAAATATTTATGCGAACTACTAAAACATTGTTATTTATCAAACTCTTTTTTATATATTTAATAGTAGTGTTTTTTTTAACTTGTGCTCCAGTACACAATCATATCCAATACTCTTACAAAATGTACATAACTTAATTCAATTTTCAAGAATCTTTTTCATTTATGAATGACTCGATTTTGCAGTCGGAGGAGCAAAATCTCTCTTCCTATTTTAACTTCCAGAACAGTTTTAGAATAAATATTGTCATAATTTCATAACAAACCGTGTGTCTAAAACCAAATATTGTTGTTTTTTTTTTTACTATTCCTTGACCTGTTGATAACAATGTTCTGTGCGGTGTGTATGGCCGGTCATAATCAAGCACTCAAATATACTATTTCTTTTTACAACCATTTTTTTTGTGTGTGTACATGTCAAGGTATTTTTTCTTAACAACTGAAAACACCAAAACCTTGTTGATTGCTCATGATAAATTCTATTTTTTTTCGATCGAAGAACTTTGGGTTAAAAATAATTATTGTTATAACATAAGTTATGAGGAATTAATAAATTTGAAAAAAATCCAAAAAAAATTCTCCAACAAGAGAAAATGTTTATTGAAATCATAAAAACAGAATTTTTTTTGTTTTTTAGAAATTTTTTGAATATGCATCCACAAAAATTTGTGAGTCGTAAAATGTTACTTTTGTTAATACCTCTTGATTTCTGTAAAAAATAAAGAAAAATCATATTTTTCATCCATGTTCCCAAATATTTCAAAACACGCGCAATTTTTCGTCATGGTTTCACAATAGGTCATATATACAACAACTAGTTGTTATCATCATTGTTCCACCTGTACACAATCGTTTTTTTTTTGTATTTGGCGGGAGGGCAGGTCCAAATCGATTGTTCATCCAACACATTGTTTCGTCCCCTGACACTCTCTTGAGTTACCCTTCTATTTACAAGGAGAAATAGTCATCAAATATTATGTGGAGAGAGAAGATGCAAATAGACAGGCGTCGCTCATCTTAGCTAGTGAGCAAAGACCCACAAATCGCTCTTTCTCTGTATCACTTTCTGGGTTTTTTTTTGCTTTAAGATCAGCTAATTCCGAATCTCTCTGGCTCAGAATAGTTTAATTTCATTTTTTTCTTTAAACCAAAAATTTATATAAGAACTGGGGATTTTTGGTTTAATCTATGTATAATCTATAATATATCTGTTGTAATTTAATACTTTATTCATTTATCTATCTTGGAAAAAACTCTGCCTTTTGGCGGTTTTCTCAAAAATAACTATGATTTTTTCTTTCAAATTTAAGAATACGGGAGAATCATTTTATTGTTATGAAGTTTTTGGTTCAAAATTAAAAATTAGAATAAAAATTAGGATAATAATAGGATCTACCTTCGTTTTCTCAATTTCTGAAATTTGTATTTTTTTCTGAAGTTTATTTTGAAACTATCAGAAAAACATTGGAAATGGGAGGTTACCTCACAACGAGCCGACCCGACTCGTCTCATGTTTTTGTTTTCAATCCCACGGCCTTCAAAATATCGCATCTTTCTTTTCTCTGCGTTAGTTCGATAGAAATTTCTCTGTTTTCTCTAGAACTCCCATTTTTTCTTTGTCTGTGTGGCAAAACCTCCGTCCTATGAAATTTGGAGCGTGCAGCAGAGAGAAATGCGTCGCTCATTTTAACTAACAAAAAACCGCCTCCATTTTTCGATTTTTCTGATATTTTTTGGTACATTTTTTTGATTTTTTAAAATTTTTTAAAAATCGTGAGAATAAATTTCAATATGAGAAAAACTCGGAAAACTTATGTTGATGCATTTTAAATTTTTTGTTACAGAAAATTGTACGAATATATGTAGATGCATTTAAAACTATACAATTTCGACAACGAAAATAAGATTTTGTATTTTTTAGAGGTCAACATATATTTACATTTATTTGAAAAAATGATCACGACCCTATAAAAATTTTTAAAATTGATTTCCAAGTCAGCAAAAAATTTTGAGAATCTGAGAAATTAGATTTCACAACTACATACGTATAGTTTTAAAATTTTATAAGACTCACGAACTTTCTTTAATCAACTGTGAAACTTAGCTTTCACTTTCTATACATGAATGGAACCGGTCACTACCAAGCTAAAAAAAAACTATTACTAGTTGACTTATCAGTATCAATATTTTTTTCATTTATTCAGTGGCAAAAATATTACTAATAACAAAAATTTTTAGAAAATCCCAATTTTTTTCCATAATTCCAATTACCAGGAAGGAATCTAGTATACATTTAAAATGTCTTGTTTTCTCAAATAAATCATAGAATTTTTTTGGAAACATGATTCCATGTTTGGTACCTCGGAAAAGTGCGAATTATTTTTCTGAATACGAATTTCTCAGTTTCACTTTTTTCCCCGAAAAAAGTTATGAATGTTTTTTTCTTCCAGATAATGGCCAATACATATGTGAGATTTGTGGTAAAAATGGAAAGTGAAGAAGTTGAGGAGGATCAGGATGTTAGTTTTTTTTTTGTGAATTCGTTAAATTTGAGAAATAATGATATTTTCAGATTGAAGTGAAAGAAGATAGCAAGGTGAAAGAAGAATGCAAAGAAGAATTTTTGAAAGATTCGAGAAAGTACGCGACTCGAAAACATCGGTCATGTCATAAACGAAATGTGCCAATGCCTGAAAAGGAAAGAAAAGAGGAGAATAAGAAGAACTCAAGAAACTACACGAAAAGAAATCGAGATGAGATCGTCTTTTGTCGAGCAAAACTGAGTTCTGAAAAGATACTTATTGAAGAGAAGTGTCAATTGGCAAATATGTTGTTTGGTACAAAATTGGAGAGGGAAGTGCAGGAAACGTTGAATAAAGCTGAAATTATTATGAAACATATACTTGGAGAAGGATTGGTTAACAGGGATGTGGTTGATGAGTGTTTCGAGATGTATGAACAGAAAAAGAAGGAGGTTCACAATATGATATGGAAAAAATCAGATTATTCATTTGAAGAAGAATATAATGAGTTGAAACAGGAATTTGAAGACTTAATGAAGACTAAATCGAAATATGTGAGTTTAACTGTGGCGGCATCTAGGTAAGAGCGCACTAATTAGGTGATGTGGCTCACAATCGTCACAAAGGATGTGGATCATTTTGCGGTTCAGTGGTATGGAGTTGAAGGTTCATGAAGGAATGAGCGACTCGCTCATGCTGAGTGGGAAAGACGACGGAGCAAACACAACATAGGACAAAATAAGAGTTTATTGAATAGAAACAGTTGAAATTATCGTTATTTTACGTCCAAAAATAGGTGAAGAGTCCAGACTCAACAGTCCTCCGAAAGATAATATTTGTTGGATCAGGATCAGGATTATAGAAGCCAGGAAGGCTTGGAAAAGGATCGAGTCTCGCTAAGCACCGTTTGGATCAGAAAAGAGGAGAATTTAGAATTTAACGAATAGAGAATTTAGAATTTATAGGGAGAACTCCAAGGAGTTCGACTGAAAGTGAATCTAAATAATTAAAGTGAAATTAACATTGAAAACAAAGGAAAAGAGAGAGAGAGCAGGCGCTCACCAATCTCTGGGACGAATTTAGGAGAGAATGAAATTGAGAAATTTTGGAGAGAGAAGGGCGGCCGTTAAAGGCGCATAAGGAAGCGCGGCGAGACCCGTTGAGGAAGAGGAGGCAATTTGAAATGTCGTTTCTTTTTATTTCTTTTCTTTTTCCTTGTGTTTTGGCGTAGTAGA
>LR550644.1:18013-36479 GCA_900536415.3 Caenorhabditis sp. 38 MB-2015 | reverse complement strand
TTCAATTTCCGATGATTCGAAATATATAGAATATTAAAAACTATCACAGATCCTAGGACAATTAGCATTATATATATTATAGTGTTGATTATGGAGGGTCTGAAGAACATATAGAGAAAAACAAAGATTTGAGACAAGAGGAAGTTAACTAGGATGATGATCCAGACAATCCAAGATCGATGATTTTTCTCGTAATCATCTACAAACCAGGTGGCGAAGATTCTGAAAAATCAACAGGTTCTTTGAATCTATGGGTTCAAGTTAATATTATTATTTTTCGTTGTTAGCAGTCTAAACATCTTGAGAGCAAAAACCAGAAAAAAATTTTATTTATCAAAAAAAAATTGATTTATGAAGTCGAACGTTCAAAAAAGAACAATTTGTTGTAAGTTCAGTTTTCTAGTCCATAGCATAGCTAGGCCTTCTTGAATGATACTCGTGAATGTCTAACAGTACTAGATTGAACAAAGGTGTCTAATAAACAGATGTATATTTAGGAAATTTTTTGAGTTTTTTCTGCATAACACCCACCTCTCTATAGTTGAAGCTGGCAATATCAGTATAAATACTCCATAAAATTCAAAACGTGCAAAACTTGTGACATATAGAAGAAGCTCTGATGTACAGAACCCTAGTTGAACGAGTAACAAATAAAACCTTCCCACTCCACCGATAACAAAAAATATACCCGTGTAAGAAATGAGAATCGATATATTTCGATGGAAAAGTGAAATCGACACGAATACCCAAATTGTGTAGGTGGATAAAATTAGACCAGGGATAAGAATAATGAATTCGAATGCAAATAGGAGCAAGTTAAAACTATTTAAAGTTCCATCGATTTGTAAGAAGATCGGAATATTATATTGTACATCATTAAACTTGCGTCGAATGAATGGCACATCGGATAAGACAACTTTGAGAGATTCGGTCAAGAACTCAGACATTTGCGAAGGTGTTAATGAATAAATAGATAATATTCTTCTTTTCTCTTGAGTCGAGCTAATTATATGTATTCGAAGTATCGCAAAAAACATGAAATGAAAAATCAACGTGTTGTTTTTGAGACAAAAATCGTTAATCATCCATATTTAGGAGATAGATATATAATTTTTATGTTTTTTCGTATGAGTAATGAAATATAGAAGAAACAGAAACTTTGGAGAAACAGAGAGCGGATTTATCAGCTGTTTTGGATTTATAAAAAATTCGAGTGACAACATAATTAAAATCACCTGATTTTGAAATAACCTGAGCAAAAAATCAGGAGAGTTGTTGGAATATGATCATAGCTTGTTCAATGAGCTCAATGTGAGCTCCACCAGAGAGGTCAACACAACTTCCATAAAATTTTAATCTTTCTGAAAGAACATTTCTTGAAAAATGGGGAAAAAAACTTGGAATGACAAAAAAGTTTGGACTTGAACAATCATGATGTGACTAAAATGGCTTTTTATGAGATTGAGCTACCATGAGCTAAAATTGGAGCCAAAATTATCAATTCTGTTCACATTTTTTATTCATGGATTAGTGGTAGAATGTTCACCTGCCACGTGAGAGGCGCCAGTTCGTTTCCCGGTCGATGCATCATGTTGCAAAAGCGTCGGTTCAATAGTTATTTCTCTAATATCATTCTGAAATCATACTTTTGCTGAAAACGACAGTCTAGGTTCACCTCGACACCAAACAATAAATGTTATATGTCAATGTGTCCGTGGATGACTGGTTAAGCAAACCAGAAGATTTCTAGTCGTAGGTTCGACTCCCTCCTGCGGCGAACCTTTTTTTCGACATTTTTTTTCAATGCTTTCAAACAGAGACTGATTACAGTTTCAAGATATATCTGAAGTTATAAATCAAAAAAAATTTTTGTCACAATGGGGTACCGAACCGACCACTGAGAGTTGTTCGCTTAATAGACACACGCGTTAACCAGTCGGCCATGGTGGAAGAATTTTGTCGCTTTTCTCACGTTTCCTTCAAATGGGTACACCAACTATTCATGATCAGTTTTTGAAACATTTTTTTCAAATTAAAAAAAGATTTGAAACGTATTTTTCACCCCCACTTGATTCAGGCCAAAAACTCTCATTTTCTCCATTTGTTCCTTGTTTTGACACATCAAGTTCGAATTCCCATGCGTGTGTTTTTTCACATAATGAGTTTTCTGAATATAGGGTAACTAGAAAAGTATGAAATATATCCCATTACATTATTAATTCTTGAAACTGCCCAAAATATACTACTGTGGTTTGAAAAAAGTTTATTTTCGGTTCAGCTCATGCTCATTATTTTTTGCTCTAATTATACATATATCCTATTTTTTTTCATTTTTTTCAACATAAAGAAAAAAGTGTTTTTTTTTTCATTTTCCCTCCAATTTTCTGAAAGTAAATACGTCATCTGGCCTCTAAAAGTTCTAGAAAACAAAAAATTGGAATGTTTTCCACCCCAAAAAATAATTAAAAACCCCCGAATTTCTTAGTTTTAACCGTTTTCGATGCATATTATATTACTATAAAATGGTAACATGACTCTTAATTTTTCTTAGTTGTTTTCTCTTTATCTTTTTTTCGTCTGGAAATATTATAGTCTGGGTATAAGTATTTGTACACACAAGATGTGTACAAAATACATGATTTTTTCTAATGTTTTTTTTCTTTTTTTTTTGCATTATTATTATTCTGTTTTGCAAATGATTAAATTTACCACGGCAAAGGGCGAACAACAAAGCTTATTTTGTTTTTTTTTGGGCTGTTTTATTCACTGGAACATATTTTCTTGAAGCCATATTCATATCTTATTATATTTTTCCCCTTTATTTTTTTTTTGATATATCTTTTGAACTCGCGAAAAATCTGAGAGGCTATTTGAAAAAAGTAGCCGACGATTGCCGGGTTGCGCTACCTGCTATGGATCATTTGGTGATAAGTTTTCATGGCCGACTGGTTCGCACACATGTCTATCAAGCAAATGACGACGTAGAGTCCTGGTTCGGTTACCCCTTGAGTCAATTTTTTTTAATTCAGCTGATTTTTTTTTGAGATGAGGCATGCCTAGATCTGAGACATACTTAGATCATACCTAAACCAGAGACATGCCTAGATCTGAGGCATGTCTAGATCATGCCTAGATCCGAGGCATGCCTAGATATGGCCTAGATCATGCCTAGATCAGAGCCATGCCTAGATCTAAGACATTTCTAGAGCATGCCTTGATCTGAGACATGCCTAGATCAGAGCTATGCCTAGAACATGCCTGGATCCGAACCTTGCCTAAATCATGCCTAAATCATGTTTCATAGACAAACCTTGATCCGAGGCATGCCTAGATCAGAGCCTTTCCTAGATCATGCTTGGATCCGAACCTTGCCTAAATCATGTTTCATAGACAAACCTTGATCCGAGGCATGCCTAGATCAGAGCCTTTCCTAGATCAGAGCCTTTCCTAGATCATGCCTAGACCCTGCCTAGATCCGAGACATGCCTGAATCATGCCCAGATCATGCCTGAGTCATGGACATGCCTAGATCATGCCCAGATCAGAGATATGCCTAGATCAGAGACATTCCTAGATCAGAGCCAAGCCTAGACCATGCCTGGATACGAACCTTGCTTAAATCATGTTTCATAGACAAACCTTGATCCGAGGCATGCCTAGATCAGAGCCTTTCCTAGATCCTGCCTAGACCCTGCCTAGATCCGAGACATGCCTGAATCATGCCCAGATCATGCCTGAGTCATGGACATGCCTAGATCATGCCCAGATCAGAGATATGCCTAAATCAGAGACATTCCTAGATCATGCCTGGATCCGAACCTTGCCTAAGTCATGCCTAAATCATGTTTCATAGACAAACCTTGATCCGAGGCATGCCTAGATCAGAGCCTTTTCTAGATCATGCCTAGACCCTGCCTAGATCCGAGACATGCCTGAATCATGCCCAGATCATGCCTGAGTCATGGACATGCCTAGATCATGCCCAGATCAGAGATATGCCTAGATCAGAGACATTCCTAGATCAGAGCCATGCCTAGACCATGCCTGGATACGAACCTTGCCTAAATCATTTTTCATAGACATACCTTGATCCGAGGCATGCCTAGATCAGAGCCATTCCTAGATCATGCCTAGATCATCTCTTGATGTGAGACATGCCTAGATCATCTCTTGATACGAGACATGCCTGAATAATGCCTTGACCTGAGACATGCCTATTCAGAGACATGCCTAGATCAGACCCATGCTCCTTCACGTGAATTTTTGAAACATTAATTTATTTACCAGATGTAGTTGATTTTCCAGCTGCCACTCAATTTCGGTTCTAGAAGTTTGAAGTGACTTCTGAACTCTCTTTTCTCCAAATCATTGGCAACAAGAGGCCGTTGTCCAAAAGCGTTTTCAATTTCCCTGTCCCGTCTCAACCATCCCAAGGGTCCTATTCTCTTGTCGCCATAAAAAAGCGAGCGAATTTGATTGGATGGATGCAACTTTTTCTCATCTTCCTTGCTCTGCTCCATTTTTTTCTGTGTTTTTGTTGTGCATGCGTGCGCTCTAGATCAAGATCCATAATATGATTTCTAATAGGACACGACTTCTCGGCCGGCACAAAGACGATATGCCGAATGATACTAATTGGATCAGACCGATCTAATTCAATTCATGTTGCGTGCTTGCTTTCAACTAATTATCTTTGAAGAGGATTTTTTCCCCATGTTTCGCCACTCATCGCCCTTTTTGCCTCGCCTCTGATTTTGACATTTTCATTTTCACTTCTTCTTTTTTCATTTTCTTTTCTCTGAAATTTTCATCTGCTCAAAAACTAATTAAGAAGTTTGAGTTTGAGCGACTTGTTGTTGCTTCGCAGAAAAACTTAGTCCATCGTATGGAAAACTCGAAAAAAATAGAAAAAATCATCGAAGTGTGAAAAAGTATGGAAAATTATTACTAGATACATGTACATTTTTTGCTGAATTAATACATAGATGAACCCAGAAGTGTGGACCGAAAAGAAAAACAACAAAACATGTTTTATTCTTCTTTTTTCTCAACCACCCACCAACATTTGGAGGATAATTCCGCATCTTGGAAAGTCTAGAATGTTTTCAGTTATTTGGAATTTTAAGTGGGAAGTTAGCAACTGAAATTTACCTTCCTTACCATAGTGCAAAGTTATATTTTCTCTTAAGAGTATATGTAAAAGTGACTGTCTTGACCGACAGATTCATCTGAGACAACTATAGTTTTATAGACCCGTAGAAGTGCCGGTTGTTTGTTGATGATAACCTAAATAGAGCAAGTCTATAAATTCATATAGGTTATCGAAAAGAGTAGCCGATGGCTGCCGGGTTTTGCTTAATGCTATGATTTGTGTGGTTCTTCCTTTTTTGGTTTCCTTTTTCACAAAGATCAGGTCAAAAGTTTCATTTTTTTTTCTCAGACACATGCTGTTTCGCAACTGAATGTTGATTGTATTAGTAACAAAACAACAACTTTTGCAAAAGCCACGTGGTTGTGGCTGAAGAGGTTTTTTTTTGGCTTCTGCAAAATGGATTTATATTTTTGACACATCAAGGGGTCACGCAGTCTAAAAGCCTGCATGGTTTACATGATCATGAAAGGCAAAAGTGCTTGTTGTCTAAGCACATGTAGATTTTTGGTTTAAACGAGATGACGTGTGGATATTTACGGCTATGTAATATACATACAATACATCATCCAATCACTTACTCATATATAAAAAAAACCCCATTTATCACCTATTTTTATGTGGTTTTTTCTCTGCAGCATACATATTTTATCCGAGTTTTTGATCTGATCAGATGTAGATGTATGTATGTGACTAATTAAAATGAACAAAAGAACGAAGAAGACCAGAAAAAGGAGGGAAGAAGAAGAAGAAGAAAAAACAGAAAAATCTCATTTCATCTCGCAGTATATACAAGAAGAAGAAGACATATGATGCTTTTATGTTAATAGAAACGGAAATTGTTTGTGGATTTTTTTTTTTGAAAATTTTTCATTTTTGATCGCTATTGGTTTTTGACGAGGAGTGTACTTTCTTGTTTTGCCAGGATTTCCGTGGGATTAGGAAAGATGTTGCATTTTTTATCACTTTTCATTTATTCTATTCTCTGTTTTATGTGTTTTTCTCGGGAGAAAAAAAAAATTCATGTTGCGATGAGGATTCGAACTCGCGATGCAAAACCGGGCGGTAGGCACGCACGCTAACCACCTTACCAAGCACACATTTGAGAGCGCTTGGTTGCATACCATAGACTAGTTTGCCCCAATCATTTTTTTTGCATGAAACATTCTCGCGTCATTCCTTCAAAAAGTATTGGTGGGAGAGAAATAATAATAAAAATCATGAATAATAGATCTATCTGGCTCGCCGTTTCCCCAAAAAATGTTTTTCTTTTTCTTTTTCTTTCTTCTCCCATACACTTCTGAAGTTCAATCAACTTTTCGGCTGAATGTATGTAAAAAATTCCGAAAATCGAAACTTCAATTTTCCGCCGCCCCACTCAAACGCATTTCATCATTGGTCCAGTTTGAGAAACGAAGACGTTTTTATTTTGAGTAATGGAATTTTCGTTTTTTTTTTCTCGTTTTTTATTTGAAGGGGCAGAAAAGAGCAGCAGCACACCGGTTTTTGAATGATAAGGGTTGTGTTGTTTTCAGCATTTTTGTTGGTTTTCGAAAAAAAAAAAACAATGAATTTTGATTTTGTCAAAGGTTGTGTTAGAGATTTTTTAAATGTTTTTCAACGCGTCGCGGCTTCATTGCGGCTACGTTGTGTGCCCAATGAACAATCATATTTTCATACAATACGCAACGCAGTGAATTTCTTTTCTCGTGTTGCCGTCGCGTAACGTATTTGCCTCAAATTGATATGTTAATAAAATGGTACGCAACCGCAACGCAGTGTGCGTCTCGTTTTACAGATATCCCTAACTGCGTTGCGTTGAGACTTTATGTTCATACGTTTTTCAATAATATTGTTCAACTGCGTTGCGGTCGCGTTGCGTATCCACTTCAATGTTTAGTGTTCATAAAAATGATTTGCCTTAAAAAATAATTTGATACGCAACGCAATATTCAAACCAGTAAGATGTGCAGATTGTTTCAAATATTTTTTCACAGAACCAAACATTTCGTTTTCATTTTTCATTTCGACATTACAGGTGAAAACATTGAAGTCCTGCAAAATTGGTTGATTAAATTCACAAAATTTGAGCTTGATGTTTACTTTTGTTGATAAAAGTGGTTAACCAGCCACGAAGTTTCTCAACTTTTCAATGTTGCTTTTTCCTTGTCTCTCTTGAGACAACCCCATTCGAACGAACGAGTCTCCACCCCAACCAACCCCATAAAACTTTTGCACATTGCTTTTTTCCCCCAAAAGTTTTCAAAAATAATTTTCCTTTTTGGAAATAGTCATAGGACCTATATTATCTATGCACATCTTATGAATCTTACGCGTAGGTTGAGAAGAAACTTGATATTTCTTTCCCCCCTTTTTTCCTCTATTTATAGTCATAGCTCTTAAATTAAGAATGTATTTTTGATCTCGCACTTTTTCATTTCACCGAAAAAATTTCAATATTCAAGCGCGCGCGCGCCGAGGTCCCCTGCCTGAAATAATTGGAAATTAAACTCGAGAAAAGATGAAGCTGCAGGGCAGGCGGTCTCATCTTTCATTTATTATTCAAGCGGAGGCCAATGGAATTTTTTTGGGAGGGGGTAGGATACTATAGAGTCCAAATATTATTCATGCATTTTCCGTTTTTGAAAAAAAAAGAAAAAAGAGTGTGGTTTTTGGTTTATTACTTTTACTAAGTCAAATATATAGATATGGATGAACTAATCGGATATATTTTTAATTTCTGACTCATGAAAAATTGAGAAGTTTGGTTATATAAAATTATGCTCAAAGTTGTGGTTCTCAACTTGGCGTCTTTAATAAACCTGAGCCTAGATCTTGACGGTAAGCCTAATCACTGGATATTAGTGATTACATTGATCCGTTTCATTAGACCGCTTTTCTCAAAATTCAGATTCTGTAGGCTGAAACCTGATATCTACATCTTCAAAATCATATTCATAGAAGATGATTGTAAGCATATCCTTAATGGAGCCGTCTGGATGCATACCATTGGCTAGTTTCCACATAGCTCGCTGAAAACCTGCACTTCACTTTAACGTAGCCGTTCGGAAACTAGCCTACCTCTCGAATAGAGCAGTATGTACCCTTCATGAAACCATATAAAAGCCTGTATCTCACAAAAACCTGTTCTAACCAAAACACCAGCTACAAACTACAGTATCCCACGAGCGCTCCGTCCGAAAAATATTCCATTTTCTCACATTTTCGCCAAACCAATACAATTTTTTCCTCGCAAAAAAGTAATTTCTCCAACTTTTTCTTCGCTTTCATTCAAAAATGTGAAATTGCTCCGGTCTCCCATTGTTGCTAGGCTTTTCATTTCTTCTCTGAAATTCTTCTTCTTCTTCTTCTTTTCCATGTGTGCCCTATACATTTTTTAATTTGGCCAGAACAACAAAATCCACACAGCATGAGGACTAGGCTCCGCCCCATATTTTTTTAGGAGAATTTTTTTTCCTGGATATTTCCCCCATAGGTTTCTAAATGTCTTGCGCACTTTTTTCTACCTATAAACAAGATATTGTTGTACATTTGTTTTCCCTTGTAATTTTTTTGTCGTTGTGGGTGGGTGGGTGGTACTGTACTTTACTTCCAATAACAATTTCCAGACAAGTGAGAGTTAGAGATTCACAAAACACGAAAATGCTCTTGAAACCTCATTGAAGATGACCAATAACTCACAACAAAATGATGGAAATCCGCCACTTCAGGTCAGTCACTTGAGTCAGATTTATTTTTGAAAATTCTCTGTTTTCTTCAGATCGAGTTTCCGATGGAATGGAACGCCTTCCATATTTTCCTGATCCTTCTGATCCTTCTCGTCGTCGTCGGCAATTCGATGGTGATCTTTGCAGTCACTGTGGATCGAAAACTACGATCTGTCACAACCAATAAATTCATCGCGTCGTTAGCCGTTTCGGATTTATTAGTTGGACTTGTTGTCATGCCGTTGTCGTTGTATTACAAGGTAAGGAAAAGAGAAGGGGGAGAGAGATTATATGCATCGTCACAGGCAGGAACAGATTACTCATAGAGAGGGATGCTAGGAGGATTGAGGGATAATCTGAAAATGACCTGGATTCATTTTGATACGTAAGAACTCAAGGCTCAGAGCTAATAGATTTATTTTTAAACTATATGAACATGAAGTTTGCGTGAAGATAGACCATCTGAATCAGACCGGAGTAGTTTTTCGAGGGGATCAAAATGATAGACTGTAAATCGTAAACCCAAAAAGAATCTTTTAACACTAAGACTATTTTTATTTTGAATGAAGAACTTTATTTCTCAAATAAAAACTCACAAAATCATCAACTTCCTTACTCCAGATGCATAGTGATCATTGGACTCTTGGTTACACCTGGTGTCAATTCCACCTGGTCTCTGGTGTCTTCTCAACCACTGCCAGCATTGTCCATCTCGTCGCCATCTCTCTAGACCGATATTTTGCTATCATGTTCCCTACGGAGTATCAACGACACTCTGTCTCCACTTCAACTGTCCCGTATATTGTTATGATTTGGTTGATGGCGTTAGCTGTCAGTTCCACGTTGTTCATGGAACGTGGATCAATGTTTGATGGGATTTGTTGGATCAATAACCCGCAGTATATTGTGCTCAGCTCGTTTTTGTCATTTTTCCTGCCTGGCGCTATAGTTGTATACTTATATATGAAAATATTTCGAAAGTTGAGAAACCATCAATTATACATGTTTGGTCAGTTGACGCATCGAAGCGGAGAGAGACGACATTCATTGCCTCGAGTTATAATTGAAGAGGTTTGCAAGGGGAATTTATTATTAGCTAGGCTCTTTTTCTCTCTCTCGATGAACCTATGAATATAAAATTAATTTTTGTTAGGTTCGTTCACGCCGTGGCTCACGATTATCTCAAACTGGCTCGCAGAGTGGTAGCCCGACGAGACGGCAGAGTGGCGGAAGTAAAGAGAGGTCACCAAGTCAGCCGGATATTCATATTGTTTCGAAACCGCAGCAAAGGTAGAGATAGATAGCTAGAAAAAGATCCTCGGGGGACTTTTTGTTGGATTAATTAAATTTGTTTCGTCGCTGAGAGCCGTGAATGATGTGATGTGTTGGTCGGGGCGGACAAATTGCATTTTTGCTTTCAAGATGACAAAGATCATGTGTTTTTTTTTTCAGATGGAGATCACCGACTATTTGCGCGGAAACATTGGCACATGACCGATTGTTGGCGGCGAAGAAACGGGTTTCGATTGTTCCTGATCCACCATCGATGGATGTATCGGTGAACATGGCGTCGATTGATCAGATGAAGGATGAGCATATGAACAACAGGTACGAGAAAGAGAGAGAGAGATAGACAGATATTGAGAGATAGACAGAGATAGAGAGACAGAGAGACAGAGAGACAGAGAGACAGAGAGACAGAGAGACAGAGAGACAGAGAGACAGAGAGACAGAGAGACAGAGAGACAGAGAGACAGAGAGACAGAGAGAGAGAGAGAGAGAGAGAGACAGAGAGACAGAGAGACAGAGAGACAGAGAGACAGAGAGACAGAGAGACAGAGAGACAGAGAGACAGAGAGACAGAGAGACAGAGAGACAGAGAGACAGAGAGACAGAAAGAGACAGAGAGACAGAGAGACAGAGAGACAGAGAGACAGAGAGACAGAGAGACAGAGAGACAGAGAGACAGAGAGACAGAGAGACAGAGAGACAGAGAGACAGAGAGACAGAGAGACAGAGAGACAGAGAGACAGAGATCTTAGAATCTCTAAATTAAAATCAAAAGTCTAATTCATCAAAAATTTGTTCCTCGTGAATACATTTGCTGTCTCTCTTTCGTTCAAAACATAGAAAAAAAGTGATTTCAGATTACGAGAAGAGGAAATGTTGAGCGAGAATTCGGAAGTGGCTCGTCGCAAAAAATCGGAAGAAGAAGTTCGAAAGCTAAGCCTTGAGAGGAAAGATGTGATAAGAGAGCGGAGAAGATCGAGTACCAGCGAAAACCCCAATGGGGTTCCCATCATGGCCGCGTTCCAGAAGGCATATCACGAAGTCAATATGGGACGGCGGAGATCAACATTGGGGTCAGCTTTTCATTTTCCATCATTGACAACTGTTGATGAACCCATGGAGAATGAGGAAGAACCAACGGCAATGATTCACAAATTATCTAGTGGCTCCAGTATTGCTGAAACTGTTATAGCAATGCTACCTAAGACACCTCTCACTACCACGGATTCACACGATGAAAGTGTATCCACTGAAGCGAGTACCAAACCCCTGTTAGATGTGCCAGTCCACCGATACACTAAGAAGAACCACCACCAAACACAGCGATATCAACCATCGATACCAGCTCCAACGTTCTTAATGGTACCTGCGATGATGTCTGTCAATACTCCCCCTTTGACACCTCACTCAAAAGAGCTGGTACCGGCATGCGGAGCGTCGTTGCTTCAGGTTCCGCGGCTATTCGACTGTCCATCTCCTTGTAGTGTACCTTCCAATAGCAGTCATTCTTCGTACACCTCTGCTAGTGGAAGCAGCGACACTTATCGCCGAATCTCTATGAATAGTTATGGAAGTAGTTTGACTGATGGAACCGAGTCTACCTTTGAAGGCGACTCACGACGCTCATCAGCATGGTCGACGATTCGCTCGGCAGTCTTCGATCGCGCCCAAATTCGTGGAGGCAAGGCAAGTGTTGACATCACTGTTGATCGTTCCAATGGATCACCCCAGAAGAAGATGTCTACAATGAGTCGCGGGAAGCTGCGACGAATCGCGACGCAAGTAACTCGCGCGATCAGAAGAAAACGGAGAGAGTCAATGGCTATACGACGCGAATCGCGAGCAACGAGGGTTGTCGCAGCGATTTTGAGTGAGTTCATGATTATTTCACAACTTCTCAATGTATACTGTGATATTTCAGTCGCATTCCTGATCTGCTGGATTCCTTACTTCTGCATTTCTATAGTGCGCGGTGTATTGATGGGTTTTCAATTCGCCTACAACGTCGATTTTCATCTCTCACTCTTTGTCTGGACTTCATGGCTGGGTAATAAACTTTTTCTTCTTCTTAGAAGCTTCTTCTAGAAGTACATAACTCATTGTTGTTGTTTACAGGCTATGCTCATTCGTGCTTCAACCCGCTTATATACATGTGCCTCAATAAAAACTTCCGGATGACGATGAGAAAACTGATGAGAAAAACTGAGGAGTAATAAAAAACTGGTAATCTAAAGTACGGGTGTGTTTTAATTCATATTGAAATAAAACTTTTTCGTTCTTTTTTTCTCCATGTTGTTGTTTTCCGAGAGAACTACACAGAGTTACATTTGAATAGTCTGGGTCGAAATCTGGAACAAACCCAACATTTTCACGAAAGATCTAAAATGCGATAAAAATTCGATGAGATAGATAATTTTCGATAGATATGAAATACACAATGTCCAAATTAACAAGAATTTCTCAAATTTTTATAACATTCCTATTCATTTTTGTATTATGCTATGTATTTATACCATCACCTTCGTCAACTAGACCTTCTGAACCCAAAAAAAAATCAAAAAATTCTACCGAACCACCAATCCCAGTGGATAATTTCAAGTATGTCGATGGGATTTATCAACATGAATCTGATAAAAAATGTGAGAATGAGGATTGGAATATGATCAGCACTTCTAGTATTCCAAGAGTCAAGCTGCTCCGCGAGCTGGTGAAACAGAATGTCACAGCGAGTGAAGGACTTAGTGATGGCGAGCTGCGGTTACTCTCCGCGTACTTGTATCCTGATGAAATTGTGGTGACAACAACTAGACAACGGCCAAGAGAGCTTGGGTAGGCAGAACTCTTTTTTAAAATCTTTACTTGTGTTTGTGAATTAGTCTCATTTCAGAAGAAGTGTTTACTGTCGGTATTATGATTGCAATCGTGTCGAGATCCCTGACTCAATGTTCAAGTCATTCTTCTTTCCATTAACTGCAGTATATTGTGCTCGACGAGCTGGAGCACATTATATCTCTTTGAGCTTTGGACTCTACGATGGAGCACCTCCACCTATTCCATTTGTTAAGCGATTAGATGAGAGTGAGTTATATTCTCTGAAATAGGCATTATTTTTTTTCTGTTATAGAACATTCCCATGAATTGGGTATCTGTGTTGGTCAAATTTATGGGTTTGAAAGGAAGTGGATGGAACTCGTAGAATTTGTGGAGCATCACAAGATTATTGGAGCATCGATGTTTTATTTCACAGTGTTTTCAATGGATGAGTACTCCCGTAGAGTGTTGGATGAATATGTGAGAACTGGTTATGCTGAAGTGACAAACGTTGATACAGAATATACAAATGGTCTTGTTTATATACATATGATCCAGGTGCATGATTGTTTTTTCCGCGCTAGACATCATTCCAAATGGATGCTCAACATTGATCATGATGAGTACCTTGTTCCAACTCGCACAAGGTTTTTAAATTATATCGACTCTTTGAGCTCACAGTTCTCAGAATTAATATTCTCTATACGACGAGTTAGGAAAACGGATAATAGGATATTGAAAGAATATACAACTCCAGATGATATCAAGAAAAATGTGCAAATGGCAAAATTTAACAAGACGGCTGATATACTATTTTCAACGTCGAAGGTTATGGTGCAACCCACAAAGGTGCATATTTCTAATTTTTGAAAAATAAATATGATATTTTTTATCCAGGTTGAAGCAGTTCTCCTTCACTGGGCCTATGGACATTCCCCAGGTTTTCGAGCGTTGACAGTCCCAAAGTCAAAGGTGATAGTGAATCATTATCGAAGTGACACAAAAAGCTCCTTCGCCACAATTTGGTCAAATACATCCATGATTGAAGTGTTTGACAAGAGCCATGTTAATTTATTGAGCACCAAGATGGTCCAAACAATCGAATATGTTTTCAAAAAACATGATATTAATTGTGATACTATACCATATGACTGGAAGATAATAACAGAACAATTGTTGAAGAAAATGAATATTTGTTGAGTTTGAGTGTTTTTCATAGAACCAATGCAAGTCTGCAAAAACCCACGCATATTTAGAGATGCTAGAAAATATTTTTTGATCAGGATGAGAATATATACTATGTATATAGGAATGAACTGGATGTTCCTTATAAACCATGTATAAAAAGGATAATTATAGTTTTTATGGCTTCAATCGAATTTTGACAAGAATTATATGCAACTGAGGATGATTTCGAAACTCCTGAATCAAACCGTACTCGTTCTTTTGAGGTTTAGCTTTTTTCCTAAATAATTACACAATCGAATACCTTATATATTGACAGATTTCACTTTAGTTTTTTCAATTTCGTTTGACAGGTTTCATTGGTTTCATATGTTGTTTCAAACACATTAATATATGAACATTTATCCTTTTAGAAAACTACATTAAGATATATGAGAAGATAAAAACGAGTATAATATAGATTATAGTCTGAAACCTCATTTGGTTGGAATGTCCTTACCTATTCGAAGATTTCTTATAATTCTATTTATCCACCTGGTTTTTATATTCGCTGTTTTGAATCGAACATCTTCTGAATTTATCAATGAGGCTTATCAACCATTCTATGTATCCAATCGCAGTTGTGTTATTCAGCAGTGGAATAATATAACAACATATAAAATTCCGAGATCTCAGGCACTTTGGAAGCTAGCGAATAGGAGAGTTACAGTCAGCGTAAGTGAAAAATGTGAATGTTCTGAAAGAAAAATGGTGGGTTTAGGAAGGTCTAACTGATGGAGAACTACGGCTTTTATCAGCGTATTTGTATAAAAATGAAATTGTGGTGACAACCACGAGGCAGCGAGCCGAAGAAGTTGGGTAAGATGTAAAAAAGGATACATCCTACCTGATAAATTCTTCCAGAGAGCCCATTTATTGCCGATACTATGATTGTAATCGTGTCGAGATCCCTAACTCGGCTTTCAAATCATTCTTCTTTCCAATCAGCGCGGTTCATTGTGCTCGGCGAGCTGGTGCACATTTCATATTCCTCAGTTTTGAACTAGACCACGAAGCACCTCAACCAATTCCATTTGTCAAACGACTTGACGATGGTAAAGTCGATTTTTTTGTTTTCCTGATTGAAAAGCGAAAAATTCCAGAGCCACCTCATAATATTGGAATATGTGTTGGACAAATTTATGGGGATGATAGAAAATGGATGGACATTGTTGAATTTGTGGAACATTACAAAATTATTGGAGCATCGATGTTTTATTTTACGATTTTTAAAATGGATGAATACTCAAGAGCTTTGTTTGATGAGTATGTGAGAACTGGATATGCTGAAGTGAGCAATGTGCACACAGAATACACAGATGGATATTTTTATCTACATATGATTCAGTTGCAAGACTGTTTCTTCCGCGCAAGACATCACTCTAAATGGATGTTGAACATTGATCATGACGAATATCTTGTTCCAACTAAGAAGAATTTTTTGGATTATATGGACTCCTTGAGCGTACACTTTGCTGAGCTGATTTTTGCTACTAAAGGTTTACCAAAAAGCGAGTCAAGTCTCCAAGTTTATCATGATTCAAAAGAAGTGAGAGACAACTTGAAAATGTTGAAATATAACACAATAACTCACAATTTGTATCTAAATTCGAAAGTTATGATTCGACCAGATAAGGTAATTTGATTTATTTTTCAATTAAAAGTACATTTATCAGATGGACGCAATCCTCGTTCACTGGGCTTATGGACTCTCCCCAGGATATCGAACATTTACTATACCAAAATCGATAGCTGTGATCAATCATTATCGACGTGGCGATGGGTTGTTGGGTGGCAATGCAGTTCATAGCTCAAAATTTGAAGTGATCAATAAGGAGCATATTGATTTACTTCAACGAAACGTGGAGAACACAGTGAAATACGTTTTTGAGAAGCATAATATTACTTGTAGTTCTATACCGGAAGATTGGAAAAGTTTGACTATAGATGCTTTGAAGATTTGTTAATAAATAAAGTTTCATTGAACAGTTGTTTTCAGTGGTACTCCAGGGTCTGTCAGATTGCGCAGGGCATTGTAGAAATTCTTAGAATCAGATATATTTCTTAGGAGCGGCTAGATTTAATAGGGAACGATTTCTTCTTTGTGCTTGAAACAAAAGAAGATATTCAACCTAGAAAGCAACAAGATTTTAAAACGAGATAATAAAACACACTGTTTCTTTTTGATCCTAAAATGACCGAACAATTGAAAATTGTTTCACTCATATTTTTCTTACTTTTTCTATTCGTTTTTTTCATTTTATATCCACTATTCACCTTCAAACCACAATATAATGATGAAATTTATCACCATAAGTTCAATAGAAAGTGTGATCTGAAAGATTGGAACAATGTTACAACATACAAAATTCCAAGACATCAGGAGCTTCGGAAACTGGCAAACAGGAGAATCACAGTTAGTGTAAGTATGAATTTACATATGTAGATACATATGAAGAAACTGGTTGTTTGTTTTAGGAAGGTCTCACTGATGGAGAGCTACGACTTCTATCAGCATACTTGTATAAAGATGAGATTGTGGTGACGACAACAAGACAACGAGCCGAAGAAGTTGGGTAAGATGTAAAAAAGGATACATCCAACCTGATTATTTTTTTTTACAGAGAGTCTATTTATTGCCGATATTATGATTGTAATCGTGTCGAGATCCCCAACTCTGCTTTCAAATCATTCTTCTTTCCAATCAGCGCGGTTCATTGTGCTCGGCGAGCTGGTGCACATTTCATATCCCTCAGTTTTGAACTAGCCCATGAAGCTCCTCAACCGATTCCATTTGTCAAGCGACTCGACGATGGTATGTTCCTCTTTTTGTTCTCCTGATTGAAAATCAAAAAATTCCAGAACCACCCCATAATATTGGAATATGTGTTGGCCAAATTTATGGGGATGATAAAAAATGGATGGACATTGTTGAATTTGTGGAACATTACAAAATTATTGGAGCATCGATGTTTTATTTTACGATTTTTAAAATGGATGAATACTCAAGAGCTTTGTTTGATGAATATGTGAGAACTGGATATGCTGAAGTGAGCAATGTGCACACAGAATACACAGATGGATATTTTTATCTACATATGATACAGTTGCAAGATTGTTTCTTCCGCGCAAGGCATCACTCTAAATGGATGTTAAACATTGATCATGACGAATATCTTGTTCCGACTAAAAATAATTTTTTGGATTATATGGACTCCCTGAGCGTACACTTTGCTGAGCTGATTTTTGCTACTAAAGGTTTACCGAAAAGCGAATCAAGTCTCCAAGTTTATCATGACTCAAAAGAAGTGAGAGACAACTTGAAAATGTTAAAATATAACACAATAACTCACAACTTGTATCTAAATTCGAAAGTTATGATTCGACCAGATAAGGTAATTTGATTTTTTTTAAATAAAAAGTATTATACATGAAGATTCTATCAGATGGACGCAATCCTCGTTCACTGGGCTTACGGACTCTCCCCAGGATATCGAACATTCACTATACCAAAATCGATAGCTGTGATCAATCACTATCGACGTGGCGATGGGTTGTTGGGTGGCAATGTAGTTCATAGCTCAAAAGTTGAAGCGATCAATAAGGAGCATATTGATTTACTTCAACGAAACGTGGAGAAGACAGTGAAATACGTTTTTGAAAAACATAATATTACTTGTAATTCATTACCGGAAGATTGGAAACGTTCGACTATACATATTTTGAAGACATGTTAATGAATAAAGGGTTATAAATGAGCTCGAGTTTCTCGAGCCTATTTTTCAGGTCTACGTCAGAACTGTTCACGTGTTTGTTCTTACATTATAGATAAGACGGTTTGTTGTTCTGATTGAGTGCAACAAAACATGTTGTTTAGACAGGATTTGGTGGATGGGTTAGTTAAACTTGTGGAAGGTTTGAAGAATCAAGAAATCATTATTGATTTGTCAATAAATTGTTTTTTTCCTTGATACACAAAAACACCGGAGATTGAGAAAAAGATAAAAAATCCTAATTGGAAGCTGGCAACTCTCTTCAATCAGGTCAGATACATGATCCACGTTTGCCCAATTTCTAGAAATTTATGTACATAGCTGAGAATACCCTTTTATTAAAATTGATGAAATAAATTGTTCCGACCTCTGAATCCCTCTGAATCCCTCTGAATCCCTCTGAATCCCTCTGAATCCCTCTGAATCCCTCTGAATCCCTCTGAATCCCTCTGAATCCCTCTGAATCCCTCTGAATCCCTCTGAATCCCTCT
>LR550644.1:0-17999 GCA_900536415.3 Caenorhabditis sp. 38 MB-2015 | reverse complement strand
CCCTCTGAATCCCTCTGAATCCCTCTGAATCCCTCTGAATCCCTCTGAATCCCTCTGAATCCCTCTGAATCCCTCTGAATCCCTCTGAATCCCTCTGAATCCCTCTGAATCCCTCTGAATCCCTCTGAATCCCAACTCACTCTCAATAATCGCCACATGTGGATTCGTGGGTGGTGTGATGAGCAAATGCTCCACCTCTAAAAGATTCATCGACGTCGTCGTCGTCGTGATCCTCTTCTGCTCGTCCTCCATTCCCTCATTGTCCCGACCTTCTTGGCTGAGCTGACTGGCGTCGACGAGCTCCGAGATTCTCATCACATATCCACCCATTTCACCGAGATTCATGGCGAGATCGGTGAGACGAGTGAAACAGTTGATGAGGTAGATGAAGTAGAAGGCGTTCTGAAATTCAGAATCTATGTAGGCTTCAGAATCTGGGCTTCAGAATCTACCCTTCAAAATCTAGGCTTCAAAATCTAGCATTCAGAATCTGGCTTTCAGAATCTAGGCTCCAGAATCTAGCGTTCAAAATCTGGCCTTCAGAATCTGGGCTTCAGAATCTGGGCTTCAGAATCTGGGCTTCACAATCTAGGCTTCAGAATCTGGGCTTCAGAATCCGGGCTTCAGAATCGGGGCTTCACTATGATGAAAGGAAAAGTGTTCCGATAAATACAATCGAAATGTATATATTCATATAGATTTCAAGTGAGATAAGACTTTAGTCTATAAATGATTACTTTCAGAACTACCTGCTCAAGGCTACTAACTTGTACTTTCTACCATGATACTTGGAACCTTGGTTTACCCTGGCAAGATTTAGAGTTACCTTCCTGAACATATGGTATACTTGTCTAACATCTAGTTGAACCCTAGTCTTCAATCATACAAAGACTTTTCTGATATTTTTCTGTATTCCAAACTCGAAAAAATTTCTCAAAAGATACGGATCAATACGATTTTTTTCAATAAGATTTTCTACTGAGATAAAGAACACACAAAATACAAAAATGCCCGAAACTGTGAGAACGGTTTCACTTCTATTTTTCATATTTATTCTCTTCATTTCCTTTTTTCTACTTAGACCTGAACCTCTACCAATTACTCCTAAATTATTACCTATTTTTGAGGGAAATGATAGCTATATTTATGAACATAAATTTGATAGTAAATGTGATATTGAAGATTGGAATGATATTACAACGAATAAAATACCGAACATTGAATTGATTCGAGAACTTGCGGATAATCATATTACTGGAAGTGTGAGTTTTTTTTTCTTTTTTTTGATGAAGCATCGAAAATTGAGAAATTAATTTTCAGGAAGGTATGACGGATGGAGAGCTGCGTTTGATTTCGGCATATTTGTATCATGATGAGATTGTGGTGACAACTTCAAGGCAACATGTCAAAGATATTGGGTAGGTGTTTTTTTTTCTTGAAGAATATATTTTTTTCTAGAGATGTGCCACTGACCATTCAGATCGCACCTGTTGAATTTTAGAAAAGATGGAGAAATATATATTCATTTCAGAAATAAGCCAGTCTTTTGCCGATATTATGACTGTAATCGTGTCGAGATCCCCAACACCACCTTCAAATCATTCTTCTTTCCATTAACCGCGGTTCATTGTGCTCGGCGAGCTCGTGCACATTTCATTTCGTTGAGTTTCAAAACATCTGATATAGCTCCCCAACCAATCCCGTTTGTCAAACGGTTAGCAGAGAGTAGGTTCCATTTTTTTTAATTTCATATAATTTTTTTTCTCCCAGAACCACCCCATGATTTGGGTATATGTGTTGGTCAAATATATGGGCCTGTTAGAAAATGGATAGATGTTGCAGAGTTTGTTGAACATCACAAGATTATTGGGGTCTCTATGTTTTATTTCACGATTTTCGAAATTGATGAATATTCAAGGACATTGCTCGATGAATATGTGAGAACTGGATATGCTGAAGTGAGCAATGTAAATACTGAATACACAAGTGTATATATGTATCTACATATGGTCCAGCTACATGATTGTTTCTTCCGCGCAAGACATCATTCCAAATGGATATTGAACATTGATCATGACGAAGTTCTTATTCCAACAAGACGCAATTTTTTGGAGTATATTGATTTGCTAAGCGGGAAATTCGTCGAAGTTATATTTCCGATCCGTTTAATACACAAAAGAGAAAAGAGTCTAGATGTGTACACGAATTCAGAAGACGTCAAAAACAATGTTCAGATGAACAAGTATAATATAACTGTGAACAAAACTTTTCTAAATCCCAAAATTATGGTGCAACCAACAAAGGTAAGACTTCATTGTGTAGAAATCTATGTAGTTTTCTTTTAGGTGCAAGCCATTCTCATTCATTGGACCTATGGACGGACTCCAGGTTCTCGAGTTTTGTCAATACCAAAATCGATAGCGATGATAAATCATTATCGAGGAGATACAGGTTTATTTGATCATGAGTGGGGTAATCGTTCGATGATTGAGGTTATGGAGAAGAGACATGTTGATTTATTAAAAACTAGAGTGGTTCAAACAGTTGAATATGTTTTCAAAAAACATAATATTACTTGTAGTTCTATGAATGATGATTCGAAACATTTCAGTATGGATTTTTTGAAAAGAATGAAGATTTGTTAGAATAATTTATGTCATCCTAATGGTCGTACCTTACCAATGCTCTTTAAATTTGATCGAAAGTTATCTCGATATGGTCGATGCACTAACACCATGCATAGCGTTGACAAAAGCCCGTGTAAGCTCACCATTGCCACGATATGGTTATTAAAAGCTGAAAAATTACAAATGTCCCATCATGTATGTAGGTATCAAAGTATCCTCACCTTGATTTTAGTAACTTGTCCATGATGTGAACCAAATGTAGAACACTGGCAACATTAGTAAACCCAGGGGTATTGAGCATTGTATAATTAGTGCGACCAGAAATGCGAATTGCCTTCGTTGTTGCATGTCAGAGATTGCTTTACTCGGTCGGTAGACTAGAATATAGGACGTGTAAGTGGTGAAAAATGCGGCTTGTGGAAAAATGACAATGAGTTGGATGAACACGAAAATTGTGGCGTAGGTTGGATTGTTTCTTTCATTCATAAGACTCCTGATGACAGTTCTAGCCAGAAACCCCATTTGTGAAAAATCTACCCCTTCATTTTTCGAATCTGAAAGTTATGTGCTTATTTTCACCCACATAGTTACAATTATATCAGTCCCTGTGTCAGCCTATGCATTTTATTGTATCATTTATGTGACACCTCCAAATATGAGAAATGCTAGAAAGCATTTATTGAATTTACACTTTTGGTAAGATCGGTTTGTAATTTCAAAACCATACAAGATATTTTTTAGGACTGTGATATTTGATGTATTATTAAACATCCTAATAGTCCCTTTCATTTTCTTCCCAACAACCGCAGTTGTCACTTTAGGTTATGGTTATAATATTGGACTTCCATCAAGGTTCCAATTATACTTGATCCAGGCTATTGCTTGTGGTGAGTTTTCAATTTACTAAGTCTGGAACTAATGTAGATATTTAGCGATAGCATGCGCAATGATTGGTTTATTTGAGAATCGATTCTCATCGGTGGCCACAAATCCAATCAGAATACAAAAAATATGGATCAGAGGTATAATGTATACTCTGAATTATTGTGTCGCTTTTCTCACAGTTATCCCGCCATATTTAGAGTCTATTGATCTGGACAATATACGGGTGAATGTTATGAAAGTTGGGGAGATCTGAAATACCCTCTTATGTATAACTGAAGTCAGGGTATTCCATGTCCCATTCCAAATGTATTAATTTCATGTATGTATTTTCGTAAGTATTCAGTGATAGCATCGGCAATGAATGGGTTATTTGAAAATCGATTCTCATCCGTTGCAACAAATCCAATACGAATACAAAAAACATGGATCAGGATTGCTCTTTATGTTTCGAATTATTGTGTGGCATGTATATCAGTTATTCCGCCATATTTGAAAGCTATCAATCTTGATGAGATAAGGATGGATGTACTGAAAGTGGGTGAAAAGATAATACACTCTGAAATATTCAAATTCAGACTGTTCCATGCCCTTCAATTGAGTTGTTCTCTTCTCGGCTAGCTGTTATCCACGATGATCCAAGTTATGTGTTTTGATTGTAGTCTACTTGTTTTGGTATATAAAAATTGAAAAACTTCAAAATTTCATGCAGAAAATGAGGCGTCTTTTATGATCCATATTTATTTTAGTGTTATTTTTTTTACTTTGGGTCTTCTAAGGAAATCGAAGAGGATTTAGATGTGGTACCTTTTGAAAACTTTGAATGAGAATCCAAATAGATCCATAGATCTTGGAAGTTTTTTTTCACTAAATTTATAGATTTTAAAATAACGTACAATCGCATAAATGATGACAACATTGTGAAATAATAGGCATTGGCAACACTGATATCCATGAATATTAGCAAGATTGAAAGAGAATCTAAACCAAGTTGTGCGATTTTGAATACGAATGAGTTTGTGATGTTTGCAAAAATGTCTATACTAAATATGTACATTGAAAAATTGAAACTTGACTGACAGAAACAATGTTAGGTCTCTCGACTTATTCCAGGTGGAAAATGAATTTGTTTTGTGTTGCAGCTAAGTAACCTTTTATGTCGATGAACCATGTCACGGGATCAATCGGTTAATTCCATGTCAAGCCGCTTTCCAAGTTGACTAGAGAACAAAGATGTGTATACATAAGCACATTTATTATTAGTCGATGTGGTATGACAGGATGAAACTTCAGATTTAGTTATGTCGTCTGGTATTGGGTCACGATCTTTCGTGATACATCAGTTTTCGTCAATGCTTATTATGTTATCACATTGCTGCTCACTTGTGCCAATTTTGGCAAACGTGGAGTCTTGAAATTTGACAAAAAATGATCGCGATAAGGTCTATGAACTGCTAATAAGCATAAAGTAGAGCATAGACCGTGTAAGCTGGCAAATGTTACTACGTGGTTGTTGCAAGCTTAACATACATAAGATTTCAAAATAGGTTTTCATCAATTGTATATTTACCTGCATTGTAATATTGTATAAGAGCGGAAAGCCAGATATAACAAGTCGGTAGTACTAGGAATAAAAAAGGGATTGCGCATTGTAAGAAAACAGCGATCAGAAATGTGAATTGCATTTTTCTCGTCGATTCGGAGACGGATGCATTAGGTCGATAGACGAGAAGATATGCTGTGAAGAAAGGGAAAAATCCCGCTTGCGGTACAAGCCATACAGACTGGATCGTCATAAAAATTGTGACATAACTTGGATCATCGTGGACAACAGCTAGCCGAGAAGAGAACAACTCAATTGAAGGGCATGGAACAATCTGAATTTGAATATTTCAGAGTGTATTATCTTTTCACCCACTTTCAGTACATCCATCCTTATCTCATCAAGATTGATAGCTTTCAAATATGGCGGAATAACTGATATACATGCCACACAATAATTCGAAACATAAAGAGCAATCCTGATCCATGTTTTTTGTATTCGTATTGGATTTGTTGCAACGGATGAGAATCGATTTTCAAATAACCCATTCATTGCCGATGCTATCACTGAATACTTACGAAAATACATACATGAAATTAATACATTTGGAACTTACCACAAGCAATAGCCTGGATCAAATATAATTGGAACCTTGATGGAAGTCCAATATTATAACCATAACCTAAAGTGACAACTGCGGTTGTTGGGAAGAAAATGAAAGGGACTATTAGGATGTTTAATAATACATCAAATATCACAGTCCTAAAAAATATCTTGTATGGTTTTGAAATTACAAACCGATCTTACCAAAAGTGTAAATTCAATAAATGCTTTCTAGCATTTCTCATATTGGGCGGTGTCACATAAATAATACAATAAAATGCATAGGCTGACACAGGGATCGATATAATTGTAACTATGTGGGTGAAAATAAGCACATAACTTTCAGATTCGAAAAAGGAAGGGGTAGATTCTTCACAAATGGGGTTTCTGGCTAGAGTTGTCATCAGGAGTCTTATGAATGAAAGACTAAGAAAACAAAGGAAATATTTCAGCTGTTCTTGTTTTTATGGGTAATGATTGACGTTCAGATTTTTCGACTTTGTACCTGAAATATTGCAGATAAAATGTTTGAAATGATGGTGAAACTCGAAAACAAGGTAAACAAGATTTAGTTTCATGTATGTCCTAGTTCCATGTGATTTTGAACAAATGGGGTAACTCAATATATATGCACGATCAGAGTTAAAATTTGCATATATATTCATGATCAATGAGAAATGGAGATACACAGCTGAATTTTAGGCATAATATATATATATATATATATATATATACCACACTGCTCACGGGAAACATACTTATTCGACCTCTGAACCTGAACAATGACAAAAAATGATCTCTATAAGATCTATGTATCATCAACATGCATGACGTGGAGCATAGACCATGCAAGCTGGCCAACGCTACCACATGATTGTTGTAGGCTAAAAGTGAAACGAACTTGAAGTTATTATACATATAATAAAATACACTGAGATCTACCTGCGTTGTAGTAGTTCATTCGTGCGGAGATCATGATGTAAATGGTGGGAAAGACAAGCAATAAAAGGGGAATCGTGCATTGTAAGAGTACTGCGGTTAGAAATGTGGACTGCATTTTTCGCGTTGCTTCTGAGATCGATTTACTGGACTCGTAAACTAGGAGATATGTTGTGTATGATGCAAAAAATAACCCTTGAGGGATTAGCCACAACACCTGAATAGCCATGAAAATAGAGACATAACTTGAGTCATCATGTACAACGGCAAGACGAGAAGAGAATAACTCATCCGTGGGACATGGAATACCCTGACTTCAGTTATACATAAGAGGGTATTTCAGATCTCACCAACTTTCATAACATTCACCCGTATATTGTCCAGATCAATAGACTCTAAATATGGCGGGATAACTGTGAGAAAAGCCACACAATAATTCAGAGTATACATTATACCTCTGATCCATATGTTTTGTATTCTGATTGGACTTGTGGCCACCGATGAGAATCGATTCTCAAATAAACCAATCATTGCGCATGCTATCGCTAAATATCTAAACATTAGTTCCAGACTTAGTAAATTGAAAACTCACCACAAGCAATAACCTGTATTAAATATATCTGGAACCTTGGAGAAATTCCTATATCATATCCATAACCTAAGGTGACAATTGCGGTAGTTGGTATAAAAACAAGGGGGATCATCAAGACATTGAATAATAGATCGAAAAGCACAGTCCTAAAAGTCACTAGCTGGATTTTAAAGAGATATTATGTATAAATACCATAAATGTAAACTAAGCAAATGTCTCCTAGCATTCTTTATATTCGATGATAACACATATATAACACAATAGAGTGCATAACTAGATACAGGGATTGATAAACTTGTTACTATATGAGTGACAATGATAACATAGTTTTTAGATTCGAAAAATGAGGTTGATTCTTCACAAAACGTTGGCATGATTCAGAAATGGATAAATCTGATAATAAAAATTAGGTTACTAGATTTATGAAGAGAAAAAAAGGTAAATAGTTTTCAGCTGTGAGTTGGAGAGATCTTTGATCATTCGTTAAGAGCCAAGAAATAAACAGCTTGTCGCGGCAAACTGCAACGTTGTCTCCATGTTTTATGTGTATTCAGATTCTTTATAATAAATCTGAAAATTCGGAAGGGTATCCAGATATAATGTATCAGATATAATACATATATAATAATATAATATTATTATTATTATATATTATCACCCCCTTTCATCAAGCATCACATGCCTATACACACTATTTTATATCAAGCAGCCAACACTAGACCCTACGACGAAGCTTTAAAATTATTTATTTACATGCAAAGTAAGATAATATTTCAAAATTGTATGTTCGCTAAATCTTGCAGGGTATTAACGATTCGATGAGTTCTATTTTCTGTAAGTTCTACTAGTATTATTATCATGTTTTTGATTTCATCTACCTGCTCCAAACGTTTTACATCCTCAGCACGACATTTTTCGCCAATGTCCTTCTCAATACAATCCTTTCGTTTTTTGAATTCATCACAGCGTTCGCTTTTTGACAACTGAGATCTGTCAGCATTTAAAAGCCAGGCTAAACATTCAGGCATTGTTTTTATCTAAAAATGTATATACTTTATATACCATATATAATCAGTTTACTTTTTTCGAACAATCTGTAAATAATCCTCCAAGCATCGTAAGACCATCGCACGTCTGAGTGATCAAATCCATCATCCCTTCCTTTTCCGGACCTGTGATATTTGCGTAGCAATGCACTAAATCTTCGCATAGGCTTAGTTTGTGTTCAAATGCGGCTGAATCAGAGAGAGGAAGCCGATCTGTTGCTTGACTGAATTCTTCAAATTTCTGAATACATTTGTTTGATACACATATTTACATAGATTTAACCTGATGTACATAGATGAACTCACAATTTGACAAACTAAGAGTGGATTTGAATCCAATTCTTCTTGCATTTCTTCGGTAAGAATTAATGGAAAGGTTGATTGAAACAAGGCAAAAACCAAGATAATAGTATACATTTTAGAAAGAACTAGGACGAAAAGTAGAAATGAGAGCTGCTCAACTCAGAACCTTCTTTTATACTCATTTCACTTCCGGGATAGTGCAAATGGTCATGTGTTGTTGTTGACTGTTTTCAAGCTTCACTTTGTTGTTCGAACTTGAGGATATATGATACTTTTGGCTACACCAACTGCTCAAGAGTTGGTTTCGATTTCCAGTTGTTTTTGTTTCATGGGTTTTAGCTATACACAGTTAAAATCTGATTTAAAGACACCTAGCCAATTGGAAAAATGTTTTTCTTCACTAAAAATTTCAAAATCAAACAAACAAGCGTGTTTGCTCCGTTGATAAAAAACAACTTGTTTGTACTACGGTTTTCTGCACATTTACGTCAAATTATGTGTTTGCACACAATTTACGGCGTCTGAGCGATTTTGAAAAAAGTATTTTCATTTTTTTTCCTCGGTAAATCACAAAATTCGTGAAAATGTGTTTTACACATTGAAAACTCATGAGATGATGAAGATGAACGGAAATGTTGTGATAACTAAAAAATGATTCCCAGCTGTCTAGGTGTCTTTAACCCCTTACAAGTCTTAATCAAAAAACTTTATTAAAAGTGTCTCACACAGTTTGGCCATTTCTCGAAGTTTCCATAAAGCTACTAACTGGAAGCATATTTATCCTTCCCCTAAATTCAAACAATGACAAAAAATGATCTCTATACGTTCGATGGATTCCTAGCAAGCAGATGGTGGCGAACAATCCATGTAAGCTGACCATCGCCACAACATGGTTGTTGAACGCTGAATCAGAAGATCTAGATATCCAGTCAACATCACTGCAGCTCACCTGGGTTATAATAATTGGTCCACGCGCAGAACCATATCCAAAATACTGGCACCATAGAGCTTGAAGTAGATATATCTGAAATCGGGGTGGAATTCCAATATCATATCCATATCCCAAAGTGATGACTGTGATTGTTGGAAAGAACACTGAGGGAATCATCAGGACATTGAATAGTACATCAAAGGTCATAGTCCTGAAATTAGATACGATAAGAATTACCTAAAGGGTTCTAGATATACCAAAGATGTAAATTGAAGAGATGCCTTTTGACACTCTTCATACTCGCCGGCGTCACGTAGATGATACAATAAAATGCATAACTGGATATAGGGATTGATATAACTGTCACCATATGAGTGAAGGTTATAACATAGTTTTTGGATTCGAAAAATGAAGAGTTTGATAGTTCGCAAGTCGAGTTTACCATAATAATGAATGATTTTTGATGAAAATCGTGAAGGAATTTTCAGCTGTTAGAATCAGTAGTTCTTTGCTTCACAACTTGTGAACAAACAACGAACACATGTTCCAATCCAAAATGTTTTGTGTACTAAATTCTTCATTTTAGTTCGTCAACTCAAAGTGCATACCTTATTGAATAATTAACACATTTTTGGTTAAGACACACTAAGCACATTGAGCTGATTCTATGTACATACATACACGCATAGTTGATACATTACATAGTTCGAGAATCAGGTTAACATTGCCTACTCTCTCCCTGTTTGCTGTTTCTGACTCATCTACTATTCATCCACATTTTTGATCAGCAAAAAAACGCAGAAAAAAAACAATTTCTGTATTCACTTGATTAAAATGTGAGCAAAAAAAATGAATCATGTTGTTGTCGAAAACATAATTGAAGAGAACTATGTAGATTATTCATGATTTTTATTGAAATCTGGGTTTTACAAGAAAGCCATTCAAATAATATGACATTGTTAATAGAGCGCGTGTTTTTTGATTAACAACAGGACCAAACAGGTCGTCCTAAGAGCACAATTGAGCATAGTGGTTTCATAACAAGTTCATCTAAATCGAATGCGTTCAAAAAATGTGCCACATCTATTCAATCGATTTTTGAGCGCTGATCAACATCCTGTATTCAGTTTTTGTAATAGGCATTTCTCAATGCGTGAATTTCAGCTCAAAAGTTATAGGGGCCTAATTATAGGGTATTCAGGTATGAAAAAGAACCCTACAATCTTCATTTTTGTTTCTAAAAATTATCAAGTGACCTTATAGCTTATAGCTAACTACACGATTTTTGTAAGCTTTTGATACTTTTACATATTTGTTTCTTTTTCCAATGTAAACTTTTTATGGCTGAAAATTGCGTATTGAAGATCAATTTTTATTAAAAATTGAATACATGATATTAATCAGCGTTCAAAAACCTATCAAATGATATAGGTCTTTTCAAAAACTGAAGTATCTAAGGTGTTTTCTAAATCGGAAGAGTATTACCGATTGAATACACATTTTCTACACAATTCTACATATCAAAATAACACACACCCGTACGCTCTTGTGCATGCTTGTACATACTGATTCACAAACCTGTACATTCCTGACGTGTAGACGTTCTCATACGCTTTAACAAGTCTGTACTTGTCCCTGTACGTTTGTAAAAAGTGTAGGTGTCTACACATGTACACGACAGTACACGACAGTACAAGACAGTAAAAGACAGTACACGACATTACACGACAGTACACGACAGTACACCACAGTACACGACAGTACACCACAGTACACGACAGTACACCACAGTACACCACAGTACACCACAGTACACCACATTGAACGCTCGGAGACGTCCATAAACGTTTGTACATGTTCATACACGTATGTTCACAAACTGTTGCGTACCCTTATACGTCTTCACATAACCCGTCAAACACTCTGGTACATTTTTGTGAGTACCAAAATTTTCACGTCTATGGTGTACGTTACTGGCAGCTAAAATAAGAATATGTTCCTTTAAATTGTGCTCTCTGGAATATCCTCATTGTGGACCTATAATGAAAAACAGGGAACCATAATATAATTTTGTAAATCCAAAACACTTCACGTCATGATTATGTATTCAAAATCCCGTAATTATTTAGCACCAGAAAACATGATACAAACAAAATATTTAGCACTTCTTCCCATTGCTATTAGAACGAATCGACAATTGTGCTTCACAATTCGGACACATCAAAGGTACATCGTCATATCGACTGGTTAATTCCAGTCCAATCTCGCTGTATATAGTGTCCTTTTGTTGTTGGAGAGACCTGAAACATGATATATTCAAAAATTGAGAAAGGATCTTGTTGTCAAAATACCTCGTTCTTTTTCTAATCATCCTCTCTGTGACAAGAATTAATCCCTTTTTGAATTGACTGTTCAATCTGGCATAGAATATCCAGTTAAGAGCTGCGGCTACAAAAGGGCATAAATGGGTGTAGTAGAGGAAATCCAATTTGAAGTGGAAGGTAGGACGTCCACCGACGAGGGAGAAATAGAAGGTGTAGAATTGTGGAAGCCAGTAGGGAACTTGACAGGCTAGGTAGAAAAATGTTGCGGCCATCGTGTAGATGGTTATTCGGCGGAGTGGGATGCGAGATTGGAGCATGGTTCGTTTTTGTCTGCGCAACCTGAGCACTATTCTCGCGTAGAAAAAGGTTAACAGTGTGCATGGAATGAGGAATGCGAAGAGCACCAGAATTACAATGATGAACAACCGCATCTCTTTCCCCAATCCATCGGAGCATAGCATTCTTGCAATCGGGTGGGAGACCTGTAAAACAAACGATGCATACAGAACAATGATGTTTTTGTTTATGTGTTCGCCTTAAATTTCATTTGCACTTTTGAATCGAATTTGACCTCACCCCATTATCCAAGTACATCGTAGAGCTTGGTCGTCGAATAATTTTGGCCGACAAAACAACAGGGCAAATAAGGCAACAGGAGAGAATTGCGGAGGCGGTGGTGATGAGAACTGTTTGGCGGAGTTCGTGGATCTGGAAAATGAACGAGGGTTTCGGGTGAGATGCACGCTCCTAGACTGTAATTGTTGAGGGTTGTGATGACTTCTAAGGAGTCTGATTCTGTGACACACAGAATGATGTATCGGTGATTCTATAGAATCTGATTCTGTGACTCCATGGGATCTGATTCTATGAAGCCCGAGAACCTGACGCCATGAGTTCTGATTCTGTGATCCTATAAAATCTGATTCTGTGACTGCATGGATTCTGAATCTAAGGCTCCATGGATTCTGATTTGTTGCCCCATCAAAGCTGATTTGAAATCAGATTCTGTCAATCCAGAGGTCTGGTTTTGTGACTGATAGATTCTGATTATCCTACGTTATGGATTCTGATTCTGTGACTACATGTGTTCTTATTCTATGGCTCCATGGATTCTGATTCTGTGACTCCTTGGATTCTGATTCTATGGCTCCATAGAGTCTAATTCTGTGACTCCATAATGTTCTGATTCTGTGACTCATTAGAATCTAATTCTATGACTTCACAAAATAGAATTCTGTAAGCCAATGAATTCTGATTATGTCAACTAAAAGAATCTGATTCTTTGGCTTCATTGGATCTTATTTTCTGGAGCCAGAAAACCCGATGTCATAAATTCTGACCTCGTTTCAACCAAACCGAAATTCTAGCACATCTCTCTTTTCTGAGTGTCGTTGGCCGCGCCGCGGTCGACCGCAACGCGTCAAAAAACATAATCACCAACATACCCTCTTATTCTCCGGATGACAAATGGCCATATATCGATCGAATGCCAATGCGGTCAAAATGAACGTTGAGCACATCTGAAACAACAGAAAAAATCCACTTTGAAAATGCACCAATTCCTTTAATTAGTTCAGTATTCTTTCAAAGTGCAAATTGAATTTGGGAATTGGATACTATGCAAGCACCATTCTTGGAACCCTGTAGGACCCCCTGGATGTTACATGATCACTGAGCGGAAACAAAGAACTCTCTTTAACGAGGTGTTGTTTTTTTCGGAAACTTTTTTTTTAAAATCCCTTTTTGTTATGTATGTATATGATTTCATGTAAAATCCAAAGACCAGAAAAGACATAATTACAAGTTGTTGTCTCTCTCTCTCACCTTGTTTGAAAGTTCTAGCGCCCAATGTAGTTTGCACCCCACATCACCAAATATCCAATTATTCAAAATTGTGCTCGACAGGGATAAGGGGATTGAGCAAGTGACGAGGAGATCAACCGCGCAAAGAGCCACAATATAGATGAATGTATTGCCAAGAGCAGTGACCGATGATTTGAGCGATCTGGAATGTTTTTTTTTGGCTCTTTATTTTCAGCGAACCCTAGACTGAAAATCATGTCCATTGTGAATCTTTTAAACTAATTTTATTCCATGTATAGAAAAAAATATTTACTTTGTTATATTTTCTCTTCGCTTTGTCGCATTTTCCAAGAAAATTTCTATTTTTCTCACTGAAAGCACTCGAAGAACAATGAAAATATTTGCAAATAGCAAAACACAATTAACTTGCTTTTTTATCTGATCAAACTCTTTGAATTTTGAAAAAAAATATATATATTTAATTTGGGGTTTTTGAGAACTGGTTGTCAAAATTGTATATAATTTTGACACTACAATTATCACAAAAGTTAATAAATTTTTGAACTTTGAAAAAAGCGAAAAAGAGCAACTGGCACATACTAAACATAGCGAGCTGCAAAACCGGTAACATGTCGGCTGCTCGTTCAAACTACCTGTTGGATTTTTTTTTACTATAACAGTAAGCAACGTAGTTTAAAGGGACATACCACTATGATAGTAATCATCATAGTTTAAAGGGACATACCACTGACAAAAAATTTCCTAATTCAAAGGAACATACCATCATGCCAGTAACAATCGTAATTTAAAGTGAGATACCACTATGATAGTAATCATCGTAGTTTAAAGGAACATACCACTATGATAATAACAATCGTAGTTTAAAGGGACATACCATAATGACAGTAATCACAGTAATTTGAAGGGACATACCCCGATGACAGTAATAATCGTAGTTTAAAGGAGCATAACACTATGATAGTAATCATCGTAGTTTAAAGGGGCATACCACTATGATAGTACTCTTATTGTTATTAATTTAAAGGGACAAATATACTACAAAAGTTAAATGTATACTACAAAAACAGGAACCCTCGAAAACTCGATTCATTTTTAATTTTTCCAAACCTCACCTGGTAATAAAAAACACATAACACAGTACCCCGGTATTCCCCAGAATGCCAATCATAAATAACAAGCTATAGGGTAGAACTTTGTGCACAAACTGTGAACTGTTCATCGGTATCGGCGGATAGTAATTGGGTTCCGATTGATTCAGATCCATCTGATTCTGAAATGAAAGAAATTTTTGTGAGTGAGGAGAGATGAGCAACAACAAAAAACGAAGAATAACGCAAAAATGGGCGGAGCTTATCTTTGTACTGGTGCCAGCTAGGCAGGGAGGGTTTTTTTCACATGGAATGAAACAAAATAAAAGTGATATATTTTCGGTGCGTGCGAGTAAAGATGAATATCCAGTGATACATTATTTATGAATCATGAAAAGATTTTTCTAGCTTGGAGCAGAAGAGGTAAACAAAAGCGTCAAGTGATTAGCCGACAGCCTACGAGTTTGGTTGTCTGGTATGTATATCACAAAAAGTTATTAATTCTGAGGATTAGTATGACATACATATATAGTCTGTATGAAAACGACAGCATTTTTCCGAGAACTAAAAACAATATAATTAAAAACAAATAATATGAATAGGGTAGAGGAAAATATATATCAAAATCCTAGAATTTGAGTGAGAGTCGGAAAAAATAGACACAATAATTCAGGCTAATTGCTCGTTGCATATAAATTTTTTTTTTTGATTGGCGTATTGAGGGAGGGATATTTTGTTCTATGATCGGTTTTCGAGTAAACAAAAACTTCCAAGTAAAACGGAACAGGTGAAACGTTTGCAGAGAGTTCAAACATTTCTCATAGAAACATCATTTTAGAAATTTGAAAAATTTGCAGGTGAAAAACGAGATTTGGAGCTCGAGAATCAATTGATACATGTATGGTGAACTAAAAACATACACTTATTTTGTCAACAAACTCAGAAGGAGAAAACATGCGTGGCACATGTGCATTATCAAGATCCAAATAATAGCAGGTAGCTAGACCCGGGAAGTGTCGGCATAATTTTTTAATGGTTCTCTTTATAGGCAATTTAAAGGAGCACACCAAAAAAAAATGTTTTCATGGATTAAAGGAACATGCCACTTAAAATAGGATCACTGTGATTCAAAGGGACATATCATCAGGAGACGGCTGAAGAGACTGTGCTTTGGAGAGAGAGAGAGAGAGCGCAGACATTTTACACACAAAACATAGCGATTAGCCGAACCTGGGAAGTGTCGGTTACTCGTTCCAGCCACCCGTCTGATTTGTAAAAGTCACTGGGTCAAACTCGCTCTGTTGATAATGATTCACAGATTTTTTGACTAAAAATGGAATTTTATGGGCCTCTTCACAAAAGAGCACACCAATTAAAAAAATATTTTCTTGGTTAAAGGGACATAGTAATATGACAGTAATAATCGTAGGTTAAAGGAACATACCACTATGACAGTGATCATCGTAATTTAAAGGGACACTCCACTTTGAATAAAGTTATCCTAATTTAAAGGGACATACCATCAAGAGACGGCTGAAGAGACTGTGCTTTGAAAAGAGAACGCAGACGTTTCCACACAAAATATAGCAGGTAGCTTGACCCGGAAAATGTCGGGCACCCTTTTTTATTTTTACGATGATTAATTTGTTTCAAACACAAATTGGTCAAAAAGTTTTTTTCATCTTCAAAACCATAAAACTCAAGAACAATAGAGAATAAAGAACTAATCAAGGGAAAGAAACCAAACATGACATTTTCTTGGAATTAATTCTAAACAAAACAACACAACTGTGTGTTTTTTGGACTCCTCTTCTCCTTCTAAGCTCCATGAAAAGTAAGGAAAAACTGACTTTTTTGATGTATAGAATGACGAACGGAATTTGAAATTTTTCAAATTTCTGTGGGTTTTTTAACTAGAAAAGCAATCCTCTCACAAAGAGGAAAAAATCCTATTCTATTTACTAAAAAATATCCGCAATTTTTTACATGGAGAAAACCCGGAAAGCAGCAATGCGAAAATTGAGACTAATTTGAGGTTTTTTTTTGTTTTTAGTTTTTTATAGACGCTTTTTCAGCAGAAAAAGAGTACAAAACAATTTTTCTGCAAGATATGGCGAGAAGAAAGGATGAACGAAAATTGAATTTCGACGACTTTTCGTCTCAAAAAGCCGATAAGTAGTGGATTATTAGAGCTCAAGGGGAGAGGCTGAAATATTTCAGTCTGGAATTTTTTTTTGACGAATGAGCCTCGCTTATTCGTGTTTTTTGTTTTTTCATGTGTATGTTGAAAAGTGTGTTTTTGAAAAGGCAAAAAATCATCTATAAGTAGGTTCAATTATAGGGGAAAAACGAGACAACACTGTTAATTATACTAAAAAAGAACAATGACGTTTTTTTATGTACAAACGCACATTACTGATCACCTGGAGCACAAAATAGCAAAATATGAGCCCGAACAGACAACTTTGAGCCGAGTTATGACGGTTCAACCAGTATAAAGACCACTACTGTATATAAACTACAGCGAAGAAGACA
The DNA here is from genome assembly GCA_900536415.3 of Caenorhabditis sp. 38 MB-2015. NCBI lineage: Eukaryota > Metazoa > Nematoda > Chromadorea > Rhabditida > Rhabditidae > Caenorhabditis > Caenorhabditis quiockensis. Next base: position 762 of record LR550644.1, on the reverse strand, counting down.
CGGAACATAGCAAGCAGCACAACCCGACGAGTGTCGGCTGCTCTGTATGACCTACTCCAGAGATCCTGTCTCCTAGACAAACTCAAACAAATCCAATTTTCCCACTTTTTTTCAATGTACCTGGACTCCAATCTTCCAAACAACTCCTAAACTCGGTCTCAAATAACCGGAGAACTGAGAAAAATTGATGAGATTTGTCCAAATTTACCCATTCCCTGTCTCTCTTTTTTTTTGAAACAAAAGGGAAAATTTTCCTTTTTTTTTCCTTTTCATGACGCCATGAATAGGTTAGGTTTGTGACTAAAAAAAGAGGACAAATGAGAAAATCAAAGGGAATATATATGAAATATTAACTAGGCTGGCGATTCATTGAGATTGAAAAGTTGATGTGGGGTCGGGCGAGCTCATTGAAGATCAAATTACATTTACGTCAAATTAGAATTTTTCTCCAGTATAGAAAACTAGAAAATGTATTATTCTAGTTTTAATTAAGAGTTGTGGGGAAAAAAAGTCATCAAAGTACATGTAAACAAAAACAACATTTTCCTTCCCATTTTCCGTCTAAACCAAATGATGTACAAAAAAACATAATTTGAGCTCTGAGCTCAAGACCCATCCATCGCAAACAAATATGTGAAAATATAAAAAAATGAAAATATGTTGTTATTGGTCTCGTTTTTCCGCTACTCTCTATATTGGAACATACATATTGAATGAAAAAACAACAAACTTGGAAAAAATGTCATCATCAGGGGGGGGGGG
>LR550634.1:0-77103 GCA_900536415.3 Caenorhabditis sp. 38 MB-2015 | reverse complement strand
GAGGTTGCCGCTCTTGTAGTTGACAATGGATCCGGTATGTGCAAAGCTGGATTCGCCGGAGACGATGCTCCACGTGCTGTATTCCCATCAATTGTCGGAAGACCACGTCATCAAGGAGTCATGGTTGGTATGGGACAAAAAGACTCGTACGTCGGAGATGAAGCCCAATCCAAGAGAGGTAATTATTTCAAACAAGGAAATCTCATCCAACACTGTTTTTATAGGTATCCTCACCTTGAAATACCCAATTGAACACGGTATCGTCACCAACTGGGATGATATGGAGAAGATCTGGCACCACACCTTCTACAATGAGCTCCGTGTTGCTCCAGAAGAACATCCAGTCCTCCTCACTGAAGCCCCACTTAACCCAAAGGCTAACAGAGAAAAGATGACTCAAATCATGTTCGAAACCTTCAACACCCCAGCCATGTACGTCGCCATCCAAGCCGTCCTTTCCCTCTACGCTTCCGGACGTACCACCGGAGTCGTTCTTGATTCCGGAGATGGTGTTACTCACACTGTCCCAATCTACGAAGGATATGCTCTTCCACACGCCATCCTCCGTCTTGATTTGGCTGGACGTGACTTGACTGATTACTTGATGAAGATCCTCACCGAACGTGGTTACTCATTCACCACCACAGCTGAACGTGAAATTGTTCGTGACATCAAGGAGAAATTGTGCTATGTTGCTCTTGACTTCGAACAAGAAATGGCCACCGCTGCTTCATCTTCATCCCTCGAGAAGTCATACGAACTTCCTGACGGACAAGTCATCACTGTCGGAAACGAACGCTTCCGTTGCCCAGAAGCCCTCTTCCAAGTAAGTTTTGAATTACAAAACGTTTGGATTTGTCCGGATCAATGAAATATTGAATCCCTAATCATTTTTTTTTCAGCCATCATTCTTGGGTATGGAATCAGCTGGAATTCACGAGACTTCATACAACTCGATCATGAAGTGCGATATTGATATCCGTAAGGACTTGTACGCCAACACAGTTCTCTCCGGAGGTACCACCATGTACCCAGGAATTGCTGATCGTATGCAAAAGGAAATCACCGCTCTTGCTCCAAGGTAAATATTTAATCCGAATTGTAGCAAAATTAAATGTATTAACTTTTTCAGCACAATGAAGATCAAGATCATCGCCCCACCAGAGCGTAAATACTCTGTCTGGATCGGAGGATCAATCTTGGCTTCACTCTCAACCTTCCAACAAATGTGGATCTCCAAACAAGAATACGACGAATCCGGCCCATCCATTGTTCACCGCAAATGCTTCTAAATTTTTCACATTCACTGTATGTACAGTACTATTACCATCTACAGTACAATCACATTCATGCTTTCTTTATTTTTCCCACCCAAAAAATCTAAAAACCACCCATTGTACGTTCATTTTGTGCGGGTGTAATAAACACTTAAAAAATCTGAATTTGTTTTGTGGAGCATTGCAACGAAATGTGTAACAAAGTTTTGCGTGGGAGGAAAAAAGAGCGGAATTCTTACACTCGCCGATTTTTGAACGGGAAGCACATGGATCAGATCAATGGAAAAAGAGAAAGATAACAGAAAAAAAAACAAAGAAAGGCAACAATATCTCAAGTGGTTTACGGAATACTATTTTGGGAGAATGTTCTTGATCATATCCGATCATAGTCATATTTTGATTATAGCCGAGTTTCGAGATGGTACTTTACTTGAAAGAATTTGCTGTTTTTTGTGAGATTTGCAATATCAGGAGGCTATAAAATTTTTGAAATAAAAGTTTTACTCTGCATTCTTGCAAAAAAAAATATTAAGAGACTTTTTGTGAAAACCAAAAAGCTGAGAGCCAAAGAAAAAGTCATGATCTTCGATTCGGCTGAATTTTTTTAAAATGAAAGCTCTATATGTTTCCACCACCACACACATGTTTATTTGCCAAAAAAAAATTTCACCATTGTGGTAGGAGGGGCTGAAGTGGTGCAGTGATGAATTTTCAAAAATTCATAACTTTGCTCCCCGTCAATATTTTTTGATGATCAAAAAACCATTTTGTTGCAAATTTGACGAATTTTTGTGTTGGAACTTTCTCAATATTTTTTGTCCTAACCCTATAAACAGAAAATTTGAACTAGAAAATGTTGTTTTTCACCTCTTAGGAAACAATTCTTCCAGAATCATATTTTTGAAAGATTTCTCATGTTTTTTTACATCAGAAAAAATTTGTTTCAAACGAATTTAGGACACCCTTCTTTGCGAACCAGACGGTTGAAAATATCCCACAGGCAAAATTACACAAAAACACACACAAGTACAAACTTTTTTCCTCTTTTTTTGATACGTTCTGTTTATCCAAATTTCTTAACAGTATTTGAATGTTAAAAATGAATAAATTAGATTGATTTTTGTAGAGAATTTCATGCTGAACAAAATGGTATATAAAAATGGTACACTTATTACGAAAGCTCGAATTCGCTGAGAAAATGGCTGTTGAAGTTACCCTTTTTTCTGATTCTTCATATTCACTTCAATGTAATCGGATCAAAAATATGTTAGTAACACCTTGTAGGCCATTTCAAGAGCTTCATTTTGATATACTTTCTCAATTTTTCACTAAACAAAACTGTCGAAATAAAAGCCGTTGAAATGATGCAGTGGTAAAGTTCACGAACCACACACATGAAGAAAACAGGTGTGCAAAAGGCAATAACGTTTGGAAACGATAAAATCACTGAAACGTGTGTCAAAAAAATTTTTATATATACAAAATGAAGCTCTTCATCAAACTTTTATGAAAATGTTTCGAAATATTTTATTCACCGTTTATAAACGACTTTCAAATCTTTGTATTCCAAGAATGCGCACATTTTTGGTTTACGCGACAAGATTTGAGTGATCAACTCGCGGCAGATTTTTTTCTTTTGCTGAAAAACATAATTTGTGATCAATTTTCTGATAAAAACTTGCTTACTTTATCAGGATATGCAGTGTACCATTTTTGTAGTCTTAACTTGCCAAAGGTTTTACTGTTAATTACGCTAGATCAAATTTCATCAGTGCTTCAATGATACATTTTCTGAAAACGATTGGGAAAGTTTATGACAATTTTCCTGATCAAAAAACTGGATCATTAATTTACCATTTAAAAATGGTTTAAAACTCTGGGGCGAGAAGATAAGAAAATCATATTTCATGAGCCCCCCCCCCATTTGTTGATCGATGGTAGTATTTTAAAAGGATGTATTTCAAGATTTGATTACACAACCACGATTCATCTTTTGTTAATTATCACATTTAATAGATACATAATAAATAGGTAAAACTCTATGAAGGATAGTTATCCCAATCCGTGGTCTTCGAAGAATCCTTGTGGAGTTTCTTCTTCTTGAATCAAGTCTTGAGCAGCGATTGCTTTGAGAACTTGTTTTTTGCTCGTCTCTTGAATCTCTCCGGCTAGCAAGAATTCGTCAAGTATAAAGTACGCTTTCTCGAAATTGAATATAATATCAAGCTCGCACACCTGAAATTTTTCTAGGTTTTATATAAAAATATTTAACAAAACATACGCTTCCGAAGTATTTGTCTAAAAGTTCGACATATCGATGAATTACTTCCAAACAAATCAGCTCATTGTCATTTTGCTCAATGGCACAGCAGAAGTACAGAGAGGCGTACCTGTAAAAATCAAACTTTTATGAAAATGTTTCGAAATATTTTATTCACCGTTTATAAACGATTTTCAAATCTTTGTATTCCAAGAATGCGCACATTTTTGGTTTACGCGACAAGATTTGAGTGATCAACTCACGGCAGATTTTTTTCTTTTGCTGAAAAACATAATTTGTGATCAATTTTCTGATAAAAACTTGCTTACTTTATCAGGATATGCAGTGTACCATTTTTGTAGTCTTAACTTGCCCTGGCGGCTGAACAGGAGCATATACTGCATCATTTTGAGTTGAGGGAGCAAAAATAAAAAGTTGGAATCAAACTGAAAAATCGATGATTGAGCTGGGTGTGTGCCAAGTGAGAAAACGTGCCCTAATGAAATATGTGAGATGGAGCGTATTTGCATTGTCACCATTTCTATTTTTGTTTTTCGAAAAAGCAAGTTTTCATTTTGAACAGTCTTTCTTTTGACTCTGTGATGTTTTAGGAGTGTTTTCTGAGATGCAATCGTCCTAAGCTTATTTTCTTAAACAATAATACGATTTCTTTCAGAGAATGGGGCAGCAACAATCCGGTTTCGGAGGAAATAGAAATGACCGCGGAGCAGGAGATGGTGATAAGAAGGAGAAAAAAAAGAAGTACGAAGCACCAATTCCATCTCGAATCGGCAAAAAGAAGAAGGGATCCAAGGGACCTGATGCGGCCAGCAAACTTCCAGCCGTTACTCCTCACGCTAGATGCCGACTGAAGTTGTTGAAAAGCGAACGAATCAAGGATTACCTGTTGATGGAACAAGAATTCATTCAAAATCAAGAACGTTTGAAGCCACAAGAGGAGAGACAAGAAGAGGAAAGAACTAAAGTTGATGAATTGCGAGGAACTCCAATGGCTGTTGGTTCCTTGGAGGAAATCATTGATGACCAACATGCTATTGTTTCGACGGTGAGTTCTATGAAATTGAAAAAAAAAACACGAAGTTCATCTTTATAGAACGTTGGAAGCGAACACTATGTGAACATCATGTCTTTTGTTGACAAAGAACAACTGGAACCAGGATGTTCTGTTCTTCTCAATCACAAAAATCATGCAGTTATTGGTGTACTTTCCGATGATACTGATCCAATGGTATCAGTTATGAAACTCGAAAAAGCTCCGCAAGAAACATATGCCGATGTGGGAGGACTTGATCAACAAATTCAAGAAATCAAAGAGGCTGTTGAATTGCCATTGACTCATCCAGAATACTATGAAGAAATGGGAATTCGCCCACCAAAGGGAGTCATTTTATACGGATGTCCTGGAACTGGAAAAACTCTTTTGGCAAAGGCCGTCGCCAATCAAACATCTGCCACATTCTTGAGAATTGTCGGATCGGAATTGATCCAAAAATACTTGGGAGACGGTCCAAAGATGGTCAGAGAATTGTTCAGAGTTGCAGAAGAAAATGCTCCGGTAAGACTTCTCAGTTGTGAGTTCACTTTCACACCTTCATTTTCAGTCAATTGTGTTCATCGACGAAATCGACGCTGTTGGAACAAAACGTTACGATTCGAACTCTGGAGGAGAGCGCGAGATTCAACGTACTATGCTCGAATTGTTGAATCAACTAGACGGTTTTGACTCTCGTGGAGATGTCAAAGTTCTCATGGCTACTAACCGTATCGAATCACTCGACCCTGCTTTGATTCGTCCTGGACGTATTGATCGAAAAATCGAATTCCCATTGCCAGATGAGAAGACAAAGAGAAGAATTTTCCAGGTTTATTTCTTGTTATTTTGAAAAATCTCTATCGGTATATACTAGAACGAAGTTAAGATTACAAATATTCTACTAACCTGAATCTTTAAAGAATATATTCGGTTTACAGATTCACACATCTCGTATGACCCTTGGTGAAGAAGTAAACTTGGAAGAATTCATCACAGCCAAAGATGAATTGAGTGGAGCTGATATTAAGGTAAGGAAATCACACGAAAAGTTGTTCTCCATTCAAATATTGCAGGCAATGTGCACCGAAGCTGGTTTATTGGCATTGCGTGAGCGTCGTATGCGTGTCACAATGGACGATTTCACCAAATCCAAAGAAAATGTATTGTACCGCAAAAAGGAAGGAGCACCCGAGGAATTGTATTTGTAAAAAAATTGACCCCCAAGCAAAAAACTATTTATTTTAAATATTTATCCGGTCTGTTTTATGATGATGAATTCATTTTTTCCATTTCTTTTGTTTTTTATTTTTCTTGTTAGCTGTCTCTTCCTCTGCTAATTTTTTTTTCATCTCCGGAGTTAAAATATTCTTTGGCCATGACGATGGTTCCAATCCTTTGACTGACCATAATCGTTCTGCGCGTTCTGCTAGACTTCCACCGCATTTCAAACCACGTTCTAAAGTATCTCCATTGGAAACGAAACTTCTCATGAGGCTTTAACTCACCATTCAGTGCGCTTTTCAAATGTTCCAGTCCGAGTAGCTCCAAATCTTGCGCACTCACAAACTCGTCCAAATTCACTGGAGCGTATTCGCAAGGTATTTTGTCATCGATTTTCGGGATGTCATCCTCATTTTTACTTTCTTGTTTTTCACATTTGGAGTTCGATTCCTGAAAACAATGAAAAAAGTTCAAGTCGAAAGTTAGTTGATTCCTAAAAGAAGTTAAAGATTAGTTAAAAATTGCACGAATCACAGTAGCTTTTATACCAGTTATTGAATTCAACTGAAACAGAAACTTGAAAATTTTAGAAATTTGGACCTCTTTTGCTGGTTTGAATTAAAAAAGTATTTATGTGAACTATTAAAAATACCTCTTGTTGCTCGGCAGATTCCTCTCCAGTGTTCTCAACTTCTTTTTCATCCGAATCTTTCGAACTTCCTTGTCCTTCTTCGACTTGTTGTTTTTGGATTTCATCAATTTGAAAATATTCGCGCAATGCCTGCAAAATATCGAATTCAGACTGGAAAACATATAAATGTAAATTTTATTACACTGAGAAAAAATTTTAGTTCAAAAGCTTGTTCAGGTACTAAAAAAACAGAAATGCTCAAAGCCTTATTAGCTTTCATTCTTGTCAATATTTTCGCTTATATAATGGCTCAGGAGGAAAGTCTGGCACACGAAGATTGTGAATTGGGAAATGAATGTGTGGATAATAAATGTGAAAGTAGATTAGAATTTGTTGAATATGAACAATATATGTATTAGAAAATTCTCTCTTCTCTCATAAATTCCATTACTTATCAAGTTTGGCTTCACGAAACTATTAGAAACGATAATCTGGCTTTCTTGAAAACGAAGAAAACACACAACGATTACGGTAGTTTTCTTGCTTGTACATATTTTATAAAAATAAACTTGGTTTGATTTCGAATTTATGAACTTTTGGCACTAGACTTGACTCGTGATACAGTGCAAAAATAGAATTTTCAAAATGTTTATATTGGTCTGGTGTTTGTTTTAATGTTTTCAGAAAAAATTGTAGGCCTTTTTTGTCAGAAACGAAGAAGTCATGAGAAGTGTAACCCATATACTAGAACGCGTACACTAAAACTCCCCTGGTTTAATTAGTTTTTTGACTATTTCAATGATTACCTGCAGTGCTTCTGGATCTGGTTCATTATCCGAGTCGTCTTCGCTGTCACTCGATTCTTCTTTTCTCATCTTCTTGCTCGTCTCGTCATCCATTTTCGGTCCCTCGATTTTTCTCTTTCTTCCACCTCTTTCATTGAAAAGATCATCCATGTCGAGAATCTCATCGTCAGAATCGCTTTTACCTGAAATAAAATATGAAATAGTAAAATCTGTATGTAATGAGATGATGGGCTGGATGTCACACAAAAAAAAATGCGAAAATGCGATTGCACTTATCAATGATTGAGGATTGGGTTCGAAGAAAAAACACCGCGTGAATAAATATTTTAGTTCAAAAACTTCACATGATTCATAGAAACTTTTCAATAAAATTTTAGATACTGAGAATAAACAAAACCTTTTGGTGGCAGTTTTCGGTTTTTTTTCCTCTTATTATCAGTTTTGTTATGATTTTTTTGTTATTCATCATTCCCGAATCGGAAGGAAACAAAAAACTGTTCGAGCAAAGCTATACTCAAGATTTTTGGAAAAGAGATTTCCGTAGACAGAGTGAAATCCAAATTTTTTGCGAGCGAATGCCTGAAGGAAAAATTAAGTTTTTTCCCTAGATTCCATCTCCTAAAGTTACACAAAATATCTTGCGTCTATCGAAGCCTCTGGTAGTTTTGATCGAACTAACAACAAAAAAGTGCCTCAGCTCTTAATGTCAGCCGTATTCAAGCACATATTACCTTTATTCTCCTCATTTTCACTTTTCCGCTGCTTCTTTTTCTTTCGAAGTTCTTTCAAATACGCAAATCCAGCTTCACAAGCATCTTCTGTGTTTTCAATAATTTCCTCTCGTTTTGCCAAATATTCCTGATCTTCGAATTTATGTTTCGGTGGCCCAGCTGTTAATTTCTCCAATTTTGCCTTCCTTTTCTGTCTCAATTCCTCTTCTTTCCTCGCTTGTTTTTCCAAATATCGTTTCAATCTCCCTTCTTCATCAACTGACGCCAATCTTCTTCCATTCAAATCCCTCATCATTAGTTTATTTGTACTTTTATTTACACGAAATGACCGCAAAAGTGATCCAAATCCTATAAATTAATGTTTATGAACTCCACTTCAGTGATATCTAACCTCCTTTTCCTCCTCGTAGTCGGAAATGAAAAGTGAATCTGACCAAATGTTGCCCCTTATAGGTTTCCACAAATGCTTCGAAATCTTCCACAATTTTGCCATTGTGCATAATATAAAATGCCGATGGCTCGAAATTCTCTGTATTTGAAAAGAAGTACTAACTTCAAAAAATAGAAGAATTTACCTTTAATGAACTTGATAGTCTTTTCATCATTCATCCAGTAATAATGTTTGTCGGGGAACGAAACACTCGAATTTTGCGTAGATACAGATGCAGATCTTCTTCTGAAATTCCAGATTACTTTCATGAATCATGATTTTGATTAAAATGTTTTCTTACTCAAGCTCCGAATCAGACATGTTCCCCAAGTTGATCTCTTCATAATCATTGATTGATAAACTGGACAAGTCTAGTTGTTCCATTTCTTCATGACATGCCATATCGTGAATTTGTGCTGAAAATATAAATGTTAAAAATAAAAATCTGGAAGATAAGTTTACGACGAAAATAATTCATTCATCATATTTTGAATGTTAACAATCGTGTTGCTTTCGCTTTCTCTGAAATTCTGTTGCGAACATAGGGTAAACATTTCAGCTTGGAAAAACTATGATCAGTACTTTGAATATAGAACTTTATTTTTGATAATAAAAAAATTCATTTCAGAAGTAACGAAAGAATTGGAATTTTTGTGCTCAAAAGCACGTGATTCACGTGACTATCATCTGAAAATTTACTCGTAGAAAAATTTCAAAACTCACCATCGGCCATCAAATCGTCCATGGTGACAACACTAGCTTCATCATCTGCATCCATGCCAAAGTCAACGTCCGAACCTGCGCAACCTTCAAAATAGAACAATCAGACATATTGAAAAAATTGAAAACCACTCACAATTTGTATTATTTCGTTCACCGGTGTACATTCTTCCGGAATGATTCATAATAACCCTGATTTGAAATGATTGTAAAAAATGAGAAAAAACCTTTAAGGTAATTGATATGGCTGAGAACCATAGAAAAGAAAAATAGTCAAGATATATATATATTATCTTTATTCGGAAAACATAATTACAGTTGTCAAGCAAGAAAAATTGGAGAAATATGAACATAAAAGATTTCTCTGTGAATCTCTGAAATTCGGTCATTTAAACTTATTCGTGCTCATACATCTCATTACTCTTGAGAGATTATTTTTTTAACCCAATTCAATGTCATATGCAACATGTTGCATATTTCCAAAAACCATATCCCCATGCACATTTTGTTGTGGTGAAAGAGGTGGAGGTGGAGTAGAACATGTTGTATCTGACACTTCTACTACTTCTTCTACGATGATTTCTTCGTATTCTACTTCTTCATGAATTTCAACAGTTTCTTGAGATGTAGAAGGTTCCGAAGCATCTGAAAAATAAAAATTCGATGAATATAAATTAACAAAAAACTCACAATACTGTCGTGAGCTAGGCCCGGGTTCTTGAACTTGTTCTTCATAACAAACGTCAACATATTGTGGAGTTGGCTCTTGAGCTCTAGAAACTGGGAAAACTAGGGTTCCGTGAAAGTTTTGCTTTTTTGCGGGAAAGGCATAATCTGATTCCTTTCGATTTCCCCGTTTCAAATCTCGTCTTTTTTGAACACTCTCGTATAAAGTTGGCACATTTCCGACTATGAATCTTTGCACCATTTTTTTCTCTTTTGGGTTCAACGGCATCGATTCCTGTGTACCAAGAGTTTTCGAGAACTGCAAGACTTCTTGTTGAAGAGTTACTCCATCCATTTTATCATCTCTTGCCAGAAACTCGAGTTTCGCTCGATTAACAACACTTTCGATTATGTCTTTTCCAGTGCAAAAATGCTCAGCATTTAATGGTCTTTCTGGGTCCTCTTTGATGATATCGTTGTCAACCAGAATAAGAGGAATTTTCTTGTTGAGTTTCTCATTCCAAGCACGGTAATCATTTTTTATTTTCGCACATGAGACACATTTCCAAGAAACTAATCCAGGAGTCTGTAATGAACAAGAAAGCTGAAATCGACAAGAGATCGAGATCTTTACCTTGAACTTTGAAGAAACCATGAACTCATAAACCAATGTTTTGTTTTTTCTGCTGACATATGTCAAAACCTTGTTTTTGCCACGTCCCACAACATACATTGCTTTTCCATAATTGTCACTAGCTGGTGGAGTAGTAGTCATTATTGAATGAATGAAAGTTTCGAAACGAAAAGAAACAGAAAGTAAAACAACGATATTTCGCTTGCCTTTTGTTTATCGTAAATCGACGATGAGGGACGAGAAACCGACAAGTAAGTTAGTCCCTGTTGGGTGTCCGCCCATTTTCGTAGCCTATTTTTCACGTTTTTCACGGGTTTTAATAGGCTTTCACATAATTTTTCATTGATAAATTTATCATAATCCTTATAGGAGTGCTCTCAATTTCATAGATGAATGTAAAAATCCACGAATGAACGTCAGTTTAATTTTAGAAATATCAATCAATAAATATAATTGTTTTCTCCTACCTCCCTTTTCAAAGAGGATGAAAATTCCTAAAACTATTGCGTTGCTTTCAAAAAATACTGCAAATTTTCCTAACATTTATAATCTTTTAACTCTAATTGTTATACATGCTGAGAGACCTCAAAATGAAATATTGATCGAATGTTCTAACGGAAAAAAAAATCACGCTAGCTTCTGTGCATTTATATCAACTTCATAATTTTATCAGTTCAACACTTTTTCTTAACTTAGCAACAATAAATTCGTCATTTAATAATGTTGTTTATCCAGGTATTTTTCACCGAAGATGTCATTGACATCAAATATCATGCTTCAAGCATCCCGCGTGTCGGGAATTGTTATGAAACGTGGCGGTGCTACTGGTCTAATGGTTCATCGAGACACGAAAGAAAATAATTTGAACAGTGTTAAGTTCAAATTCTCACCAGAAAACGAGAAACGGTTAGAATCCATCATGGCAATCTACCCAGAAGGACACAAAGCTGGTGCTCTTCTCCCGTTGCTCGATTTGGCTCAAAGACAACACGGATGGCTGCCAATTTCTGCGATGCATGAAGTTGCAAGAATCTTGGAGGTTCCAAGAATGAGAGCATATGAAGTTGCCACTTTCTACACAATGTACAACCGACAACCAATGGGAAAGTACTTCTTGCAAGTTTGCGCTACAACCCCATGCATGCTGAGAGGAGCTGAGACGATCACCGAAACTATTGAGAAGAAATTGGGAATTCACGCTGGAGAAACAACTATGGACGGGTTGTTCACTTTGGCTGAGGTTGAATGCTTAGGAGCATGTGTGAACGCCCCAATGATTCAAATCAATGACGATTATTTCGAAGATCTTACACCAAAGGTAAATCTATTCACATTGTTGTATCTTAAAAGTTTTTTTTTTAGGACGTCGTCGATATTCTTGATGAACTGAAAGCAGGAAAGAAACCAGCAGCTGGTCCACGATCAGGTCGCTTGGCAGCTGAACCTTTCGGTGAATTAACATCTCTCAAAGAACCTCCACCACCACCAGGTTTTGGACTTCAAGCCGCACTGAAATAAGATTTTAGAGAACGACGAGGACACATTAAAAAATGTAGATTTATTTTTGTTTTGGTCAATAATTTTTATCTCCTTATTGCTATTATTGTTTTTTGCAAGATTGGTCCTTGTAACCATTCGATATTTCATATTCAAATTTCGACTTCATCTATAATTATCATTTCAGATGGGCAGAAAAAGCGTTTCATCAAATGTAAGTTACTTCAGAATTCGAACATCTTGAATAAAAAAACTGTGCTTTTTTTCAGACTCCAGCACCAAAAACACCATCAAGATCACCAAAAACAAGAGCAGAAAAGGCTGCCGCCACACCGGGAAGAGAGCCAGCAACACCGAAAGTTGTATGTTTGGAAATATTCTGCTCTAAGTGCATTTTAAAATTTCAGACTGGCAAAACACCGGCCAAGAACGTCGTTAAAGTTATTCCAGATGAACCGGAAGAGGTAAGTATTGTTACGACTGTAGGTTAAAAAATGTTTCATGTTCATACCCATCCACATCTGGAAAAACTAGCCTAGATTTTTCTAGTTCAATCAATGTGGACGGAATTTCTCAGAAATGCAAATTTCAGCATTAATTTGTGTTTTCACTGAAATTCTACCTGAAATTTCAGTTTATAATCAAGGTGAAGCTCTGAGGTGAATGAAGATTGTGAATTGTCAAAGTTGTGGAGTACGTGCCACACTAAAAAGTTTAATAATTACCAAGACTTTAATAAATAACATATAAGCTACATTATGATTAATCTCAGCAAAAAACAACGAGTCTTTCAGGTTGTCGTTCCAAAGACTCCAGCAAAAACACCAAAGAAGGCCGCAAGAGTTGTTCCAGTTGAGGTTGTTATTCCTGAAACTACAACTAAGACTCCAAAGAAAACTACTGAAGTGAAAGAGGTAAGTGTCACAGTGGCAGTGAAGTTTTTAAGAGTAACATTATACAGGTTTTTGCTGCGAAAACTCTAGCAAAAACTTCAAAACAGGTTTTTTTAATGCATGTTTTGTTCCATGTGTCGAATTTTCAGACAAAAACACCGAAAAAAATTGTTGAAACTGTTTCCGACGAAGATGAGGAGATCACTGTGACCAAAACAATCGGAAAAACTGCTCCAATTGCCAAAAAAGAAGAGGTTAAGGAGGAGGTATATTGTCGATCTTACTTCACAATTTTTAATTTTGAGTCTTTCCAGACGGATGTCAAAGAAGTTCTTCAATCTGGAAAAAAATCCGTCAGAATTGCAGCAACTGGAAAGTTTGATTTGGAGAAAAGAGTTCAAGATGCTAAAGATCAAGCCCCAGTGGCACTTTCGGCTCTCAAAAAGTTTTTCGCTGAAAAAAACGAGAAATCACTTTTCCCAGATATTGATTATGCGTTGAATATGGTTGTATCGTACAAAAAACCTTCGGTTGTGACTGATCAGGGAAAATTGAACATGTAAGTTTCGATATTTTTCTTGTTATAACGCTGACTGATTCCGCAATTTTTACAAGTTGATTTTTAGCAAACTTCCTCATTCGTCAAAAACAATCAACAATACATCAATCTGTCTCATTCTTCCCGATTTGGATCAATCTGACAAAGCACGTGTCGAATTTGATGTCGAAAAACAATCTCGCGAATGGGCCGACAAATTGGAAGTGGATCACGGAATCACTAGTGAACACTATTCAAAGATTTTAACAAAACGAGAAGTTGAAAGAATCGCGCACACTTTCAAAGAGCGACGCAATCTCGCTTCTTCGTATGATTTGTTCTTGGTTGATTCGAGAGTTTATAAATCAGTTAAAGCATTCACCGGTAAAGAATTCCATCGTGTAAAGAAGTGAGTCGAACTGAAATAGTCTTGAGAAATCAATGATCATCTAATGATTTATTTTCAGAGTTCCTCTTCCGTTCAACTACAATAAACCATTGTCGACATCGATTTCGAACGCTTTGAGCACTTCCACGTACCCACTGGCAAGATATTTGACCAGAGCGTAAGTTTGATCCAGTTATAAATAACATCAAAATCTAACAACAGGTAACCAGCCTTCTTTTCAAAAATCTCAACAAAGAAACAATTTCCAGAGGCTTAGAAAGCTGGCTGGAAAATCGAAAAATGAGTTGCCTCATGATTTTTTAATCCAGACCTTTTGGCTGAAATTCAAACTTTAGTTTCATAATAGAAAATTTTTTCAGCAACTTAAGTTTCTAAAAAATCGTCAAACTGTGTCCGCTAGATAGATTTCTGTAAAATATTTTGATAGCTTATTCCGAACAGTATCGAGAGAAGAGTAATTTTCAGTTTTTTCCAGGGAGATATTTAGCTAATTTTACAGAACTGTCGGAGTTGGACATCTTGGTCAACCATCCTCTGATCTCATCGATAACATCAATACATCAATTGACGAGATTTCTTCAAAATGTCCTGGAGGATTCCAGAACATCCGAAATATCTATGTTCAGCCAAGCAGTGGAACACCATCTCTTCCAATTTACGTTGATGATGGTTTGTTTTAATTTTTTCTAGTTTTCTTATCGAAATCTTTTTTAGGATCGGCAACCGAAATCAAATTGAAGACAGGATCTGCAGAAGACAAGAAAGCGGTCAAGGAAACAGTAGATGAATGCACCACTTTGCCAGACGGTTTGAAGATTGCGATCAGAAAGAATGGAAGAATCCGAGTTATTAAGGAGTCGACCAATGAAGCTGTTTTGTTCCCAACAAGTAGGATTTCATAATTTATAATTCATTATACAAATTATATTTTTCAGTCAACGATGAATGGTCGGATCGTGATAGCTTGAAGCCGACAATTGACCCAAAGAAGGTTTTGAAAAAGAGAGCAAACAGAACACGAACCAAGAACATTAAGGTTTGAAAAAAAAAATACATTTTTATATTCAAATTTCAATCTGTTCTTTTTTCAGAAAAAGATTTCGGCCAACCGTGCTAAAAGAGCAGCAAAACGAGCTGCAGTTTCGGTCGCTGTTAAACCCGATGTTCCAGCCAAAAAGGCTAAAGTTTAATCTTGTTTTTTTGTTGTTGCTATTTGTTGATTTTTACTGTTATCCCCATCTTTTTTGTGTACTGGATTTTTTGAATAAATAAATTGTTGGTGTTTTTCTTCTAGTTGCAATTGTCAAATCGGTCTTGCTTCTCCGAAAACTTATTTGATGGCATAGGTGGATCAGCTCATGAATAAGAAGATTTTCAGATGAGTTTGCCGTGGTACTATTTGGAACAACCAACAAGAATGGTTCTGTTAAGGTAATTAGCATGAAAGGGAAATTTAAATACTTCAAAAACATTTCATGGATTGTGGGAGATCTTCAATACCAAAGTTGGATTTTACGGCTGAAAGAAATCCAAAAATTAAATCCTTGAAAAAAAGTGATGGTGATAATTTTGCATATAAAAAACTTGTTGCAAGGACCAAGTTTTACCTGGTTCTAAATATCAAAACTCTGAAAGTCTACTTCAATAATGAAAGTAGACCATAATTAATATCATAAGATCTACTTTTAAATTTCTCGGATTGTTTCATTACTAAAAAATTATTCGAATCAGACTACTTAAAAGAAGCCTAACTGTGAATTGATTTTCCAAATTTCTGTATAACGTATTTTCAGAATCAAACTGAAGAACTGAGAGGTGAACTCTTTAATTCGTATAATCTGATCCTTATAAAAAGTCACTTTGAACTTGAGAAAGTTTTTTATTTTCAACAAAGAGCTCGAGATTTTGATCAATAATTTTATATTTCCAGAGCATACTACACAGTTTGCGGTTTGGCCTATCCATTATATGTTGGTATTAACTTCAAAAGTTATATTCCTGACCGTGCGCAGGTTTGTGACTGTTATCAATTGGTAAATAAATGAATTTCATTCATTTTCAGGTTTTGGGTGGTCGAACAATTCGCGATGAAGTTTTGAAACCAAGTTCAAAATAAAGATAGTTTGAGACGATGATTTAAATTATTACGTGTATATTTTTGTTCGATTAGGTCAATAAATCTTCAAAAAACTATTCGTATTCTCCAATGTATCATATTTTAAATAATTCCTCATAATTTCAGAAAGGGAAGCGAACGATAAAATTTGTTGAAAAATGGGAGTAATATTTATTCAAGTTTAGTGGAAACTGCATCACCGAATGTAAACGTTTAGTTCAAATACCTATGACATCTAAGAAACTGAACATTTATGGTTGGTTAAAATCATTTTTTGAACTTGCTATTGCTTGAAATTTGATGATCGTAGGATTAAAATGCTATATTACAATGAAACTGTTAAAAATTACTATTTTACAGAAATTAGGTGTTATCTACATGCAAAATATAACAAATCTAAAATTTAGGTGGAGCCAAAAGTATCGCACCATTCTTCGCATTTCTTCAACATTTCCATGTTTACAGTTGGCGAGACTTGTTTTAGCGCAGCTTCGAAGTCGACTTTACGCACTGGTTCTGTTCGAAGTGCTTCTAGAGATAATCCACCAAGACTGGCGCGAAACGAAGAAGTGTCGAAGCGACGGAGGACATTGTAGGCGGCCGCGCGGCAGAATGAAGTGATGTCGGCACCAGAGTAGCCTTCTGTTCTTCGAGCATATTCATCTACATCGAATTCAGTGTAGTCGATGTTGATCTATAAGAAATATTTATTTCAGGCAAAATTTTACCTAACAGCTCCCAAACCGTATTTCACCATAATATATTATAGAAGACATAAGTAAATAGAAATATGCTCACCATTTCATTTTCATAGAGTGAATAATAAGAATAAACAATTGGTTTCTAATTAAAAAATGAACGAGAAGGAACCATATTTTTCGATAAATGTCGTAAACATCTCAGATCTCAATACTTTCCATGGATATGAATTTTTTGATATTATGGTGAAAGTTTAAGTTTTAATTCTAATTTGAGGTTCGGGAGGAAATTTGCAATGAAAAGAAAACAATTATGGGATATTTTTCTTCTCATATCGTTCTCAATTAATCTACTTCACATTTGAATCAATCGAAAACAACAAGAAGATGTGGAATATTCATGTTCTGTACTTTCACAAACCTCTTTGATTGACATTTCGATTAATTGTTTCCTACATTCTTCATTCGGTAATGGTACAAACAATCGTTTCTCAAGTCTTCTGATCAATGCTTCATCGATAAGCCACGGAATATTCGTTGCCGCCAATACAAAAACTCGTCTCTCGTCGTCCTTATTTTTAACACCATCCATTTGGACGAGCAATTCCGATTTGAGCCGACGACTTGCTTCGTGTTCTCCACTTGCTCCGCGTTGTGACGCGATTGTATCAATTTCATCGATGAATATAATTGAAGGAGCGTAGAATCGAGCAAGTTCGAATAAAAGGCGAAGGATTTTCTCAGAATCACCTCTCCATTTACTTGTCAAGTCGGTTGAGGATATGATGAAGACAGTTGAACGAGCTTCGGCGGCAATCGCGCGAGCAATCATCGTTTTACCAGTTCCTGGAGGTCCGGCTAAACACATGGCTTTCCATGGACGACGTAGACCCTGAAAAAGAGGAAAAATTAAGGGGTTTTAGTTTTAAACAACTTTAGTTTCAAAGCTCACGGTAAGTAAGAA
Source organism: Caenorhabditis sp. 38 MB-2015 (assembly GCA_900536415.3). NCBI lineage: Eukaryota > Metazoa > Nematoda > Chromadorea > Rhabditida > Rhabditidae > Caenorhabditis > Caenorhabditis quiockensis. The sequence goes on along the minus strand of LR550634.1, from coordinate 59,558 downwards.
AGAACTCTCCTAGCTTGTAACGTAACTTTTCTTTCTGAGTTTGAAAGTTCTTTTTTATTTTGTCCTTACGACCTAATTTTAAGCACAAAGTATAGACAATCTTTCATCCAAACGCTGAGCTTGAGATCGGAGTGATGTTGCAAAATTGTATAATTTTGTAAACCTTTCGACCCGAGTAAAAAAAATCTTTTGGCCCAAGTACCGAGTAAACTTTGTCAATAACATCCGTAATATTTGCAATATTCTACCTGTGAAAAATTTTAAAAAGTTTCGTGTTTGTTAGCAAGTTGTTGACACTTTTGGGGCGACTTGATATTCAAATTTTCAAGATAATATTTATCAGATCAAAAGCATACCGTGAAGAATTCGGGAATCAAAACTGGCAAGATAATTGCCTCCTTCAGAACCTGTTTCACATTCTCCATACCAATTACCATCTCCATCGACATTTTGTTATCAGCTGATGACGCCATAGTAGTCGCAACAGCTCGCACGATTTCTGGATCATATAACGATGCATCAAAGTGTTCGCCAGCCGCATTTGGCGGTAATATATCTTGTGATGGATTGGCTGGTTTGTTATCAATTGAGGTGGATGGTGTGACACGTGGAGCAGCCGACGTCGACGGAGCTTTTTGTTGTTTTATCGAAGATTGTTGCTTCTTTTTGTTTGATCCAACTGGTTGTTGTTTTGTTGTGAGACCACTGGAACTTGACGGAGCTGACCAAACATCTGGATCAGCTGGTGGTTCTGGACTAGTATTTCGACCATTGCGCAAAGTTTCAATCAAATCCGCTTCTGCTTCGATGTTTTGACGAACTAGACCAATCGCCTTCTCGACACGTTTCAACAACTGCTCTTTGCCAGCCACATCATCCGTAGCACTAACTTTATATTTTCGAATATCGATAGCGATTCTTTGAAAACTTTCCAAGCTTCTTTGCCATTCTCCGCCATATCCAAGACGTTGCGCATCGCGTATTCTGAGCAAAAATGATTTGACAGCTTCTTCAACTGCCAGTGACATATCTGAAAATTAATAAGGATTTTAATAAACAAATTCAGGTCATATATAGATACGAAATTTGATAAGATGAGGAAAACAATTGAAAACAGGGAAAGTCCACAAAATGGATTCGATAATAATGAACAACGATATTTCGGAACAACACTGCGCGCGTTTTATTTCTCTGAACACTCTAAAAATTGAAATAGAGCCGAAAGTTGGTAGATACGGGAATTCATTGGATGGGATGAAATTTTTAACACATAAATACATAGGTGCAAAAATATTTGAATGGACAACAGGACATCAGAAAAGGACATCAAGAAGTTTGTTTTTCTAACGAAAACAAACTTCTTGATCAGTTGGTGGAAAAAAATAAGATCAGTTGAAAGAGACGTGAAGCTGAAAATATGGTAAGAAAAACATTAAGCCTACGAAAGAGCAGATCTGAAAGAGAGAATTGACAAACATTTAGCAGCAAGATAGTTTTCTGATAAAATGGCATACTTAGATTATCAATATAAAAAATAGTTTTGTGGGTCATAAAATTGCCGGTTTAATATTGATTATCCGTGGAGGTCAGCTAACGAAAAGTAGATCAAATTTTGAAAAGTTTCAAAATAGTATTTTGCCATTGACTGACCTCCACGGATAAGCAATACATGTTTTAATTGAAAAATGCAGTTGGTTTGAGAAAATTGGAAAAGTTGAACAAAAAAATAAAAATGTTATTCGAACTGGGAAGCACAGTGGTTTGTTCAAAGGTGCACGTGCACATGTCATCACGTGAAAAATTATTTTGTTAATTTTTTCTATGATTTCGTCACACGTTGATAAAGTGAAATGGATATGGAAAAAAATTGGGAATTCAAAAGATAATTCAAAAATGCCATATGAAAATGGCAAAAAAGTGATGAATTAGTAAAATTCAAGAAATATTCTTGTTCAAAACCAATCAATAAATAATGTTCAAAATAAACTTCTAACTGGGTAATTATTCATCCGTTTATTTGTTTACTTTTTGAAGGAACAAGAATTGAAAAAAATAAAACCAAAGTCACTTGAAAAAAAAAGAAATTAATTGGCGTGGAAATAATATAAACGTGATCTTTCACGATGAACAACACACACAAAAAAAGAATAAACTTTTAATGAATATTCGACGTGGAAAACGTGACCTGGCACGTCGCCATCAACGTGTTTGCCACGTTGTCATTTGCATCATTTCATCTTATTTTGAAAAAGTCTTTCTTTCTTTTTTCTGGATTAGTTTCCAAACAATGGAGTATGATTTTCCAACCAACTGGCCGAAAATCCTCTTCCTCATCTTCTGTGCAGCTATCTCCATCTTCTCGCTTTACGTCAGGATTCGATGGAAAGACAAGCACACCTGGATTCCTCGTCTCCCAGCGAAGAAACAATGGCCGAGCATCATGATATCGATCGGACAGTTCCTCGCGTTTTTGGTATTGGTTTGGCTAACTTGGAGTTGGTGTTCGAGCAGCACGAAGGAAGAAGCCAGCGATTTCCACAAAATGGGGGAATACATTCATGGTAAGATCATCTTTTCTAGAAATTTATCCCAAATATATGAAACAAAATTGATCAAACTCTTTCGGTAATTACGATTTCACCAGCTCTGAATCAAATTTCAACGATTAGAACAAATTAGGTAATAAGTTTTTGAAGCTGTTCATGAAAAACTTTTGTAAGATAATCGACAAGGGGAAAGCCAATTCACATACCTATTCTCCGAAATAGAATTCGAATTTCGGCTTCCATTTTGCCAGGAAAAACTAAATACAGTATCCCTATGATTTTGCTAGTAGAAAAAAAAAATAATTTCACGTGTATCAAAATATCAGAAATGACTAAACTCATTGATTCAACTCGTAAAAATATTTTTTCAGCTCATGGGATCGAAGCTCACATCCACCGAGGCAAGCCTGATGAAAATCAAGTACCGGAAACACGATGACGTCATGAAAGCCGAGTTGCCGGTGAAATTGTACGAAATTGAATCTCGAGCCAAAATTCTGAAAAGAATCGACAAGGCGGAATTTGACAAGTTCGAAGAATGGGTGTTGAAAAATCAGTGTTCTGAATCGGAGAACGAAAAAATGAAAGAAATTTCGCGGACTGAATTGAAGGATGCCAAAGAACTGATGTCAACTAATGAAACCGAGTTCAATGGACCAAGAGAAAAATGGATTGGAAAGACAAACAAGATCAAAGCGGAAAGTTCGAAATTGGATGCTGAAAAGAGACAGTTTGATGGACATGTGGGGAGAACAACATGGTTTATTGGAAGAATCTTGTTCGTCTGGAAAAATGCCGATAGTTTCTTCCATGCTAGATTATTGTTCACATCCGAGTATGAGGTAAATGAAGAATAAAAAAATTTGTAATCGAAAATTGTAGACTTAAAATTTTTAGTAGTAAGTCCATTATTTCGAAAACTAAAAATTTCTCGACGACATACTATGATTGTTCTATTTTTAAAACAAAATAGCTAAATTTTTAGAAGCGGAAAACCTCAACTTTTTCAACAAATTTCATTGCGCTGATTCATTCCAAGAAAACTAACATTATATTCATAATTATTTCAACAACAAATAAAATGAACAATAAACCTACTTTTTGCAGAATCACAAGCTGATTTGGCTCTACCTCATCTCCGGAATTGGGTCGATGTATTTTGCATTCTGGTCGCCAGTTTGCACAATGCTCTTCACCAAGTACCAACTGGATGGATATTGGGTGCCATTTCTGCAATCTTCTTATCCGGCTACGAAATCCAATCCACATTCTACTACAAATGCAGTCCAATCATTCTCAATGATGAACTCGACGACTTCTACATCCCGTCGTACAACAACGAATCGATGTACAACAACGAAATCCGGTCCTCAACATCTGCGAATCGATGAAAGAGTATGTTTCCGTGCATTATTTGTCATCGAAGACATGAAGAAAGATGCATTCGGAGCACCGATGCGAAGAATGCACCAATTCATCAACACTCCCGTCGAACAGTTCAACGTGAGTAAATCTGAAAATTAAAAAAAAAAAAGGCAAAAACTTTCTTAATTTTCAGGAAATCGTCAAAGGAAAGACATCAACTGCAGCCAATTCCACGATGCGTACATGCATGGATACAAATGGTCTTGCACTGCCGTCAACCAAGTCGTCATCGACCACCTGAAATTGGCTATCATCGGTTGTTCTGCGATCCTCGCCTTCCTTCACATGTTCTATTTGCGTCGTGCGGATAATACACAGTTCTGGAACGAGTCTCGAGTTCGATGGGTTCATCAGTTCATGACGGATGTAAGTTATTTATGAAGACAGGTTTACCTATTCTGTCGCATTAAAATTGACCTGAATGAATTTTTTTCAGAATGTTGATGACGAACAATATCGAGAATGGCTGACCATCAACAACGAGAATCCACCAGACACCACATATGAACACTTCGCAAAGGAAAAGAATTGGAAAAGGAACCGATTCGGTGATCTCGGTCTAATCGATCAATCTCGTGTTGTGTTGACCAACCATCCAACTGATTATATCCATGTGTCATGGATTCCCATTCCCGACACCAACCGTCGCTACATTGCCACCCAAGCACCGTTGGAGAACACATACAAGGAATTCTGGCACATGGTTGTACAAGAAGAAGTCAAGATCATCGTCATGCTCACCGCATTCATCGAAATGGACCAACGGATATGTGACCGATACTTTCCATTTTATGTTGGAGACACGATCGTATACGACCATTTCGAGGTTACATGTTTGGACCGGGTGCCAGCGCCAAAATCGACCGGTCTGTGGTTGACGGATAAAAGGACATTGAAGTTGATCGATTTGAACAATCCGGACGCACCGCCACGCTTCATCAACCACATTTTCTTCAAAAGATGGTTCACTGAAGTAATCCCGAAAGGCCTCGAACGTGTCGTTGATCTTCAGCGCTACGTGGAAAGCTTGGTCGAAGACGATTCACCAATCCTGGTTCACTGTAGCGATGGCATCAACAGAACGGGCATCTACATCTGCCTGGACTATGCCCACGCCCTCATTGTCCAAGACCGATTCGTTTCAATGGTCTAAGTCGTCAACGAATTGTCACAATTGAGATGGGGAGTCATGGGCTCATTCACCCCATATCTGTTCATCTTCGCGTCCCTCACCCATCGCTTCATCCAAGTAAGTGTATTATAATTTAATCATTTTCAAATTCGATTTTTTGCAGGAGAACTATCTCTTTCACGAGGATTGGGTCGTTCCAATGAAGAAATATAGGGACACGATGCTGAACCGATTGGCTGAACAGGACAACTGGAGGCGAAAAAAACAAATAAGTGTGCATCATTGGGTGAAGGGAATGGAGGTGAGAAGATTTGTCGATGGCACGGTGATGATGAGGTTGGCTGCCTCTTTGCGACGTTTCCTCTCCTCGTCTTTTAATTCTTCTTTATTATTAAAGTCTTATAAGTGAATTTTATCCATATCCTGTGTTTTTTCGCTTTTGTTATTTTTTCTTCATTTATTTTTATTAATAAATCAGTTTTTTTAGTCCTTTTTAGTTTTCTCATTAGACTTCTAGCAACTCTTCTGACTTCCGGCTATTCTTCCCTTTGCTTCTGGCAGGCTTCTCTGTTCTTCACCAAAGTATTCTTCCTATGAAAAACCGAACTATCAAAAGAATTTTAAAGAAAACTCATCCTCAATATGGTTTTTTGATTTTGAACTTCTTGATCAGGAATACTTCTTCCATGGAAGATAAAACTCGCAGACGCTTGGAAGTTTAGCCACACGACTACGGACATCGATTAGAAATTTGAACATTTCCGGACAAAAGCAAAGTTTTTCAGAACTCTGATTGAATGTGTTACCACACAGTGCTATCTTTGATAAATTCAAATCAAATGAAAAAGAATAAATCTTATAAGAACATGCAACTTCTTAAACATATTTTGTTGCACAATGAATAATTATAATTAGTTTCTAATTAACTTCATTGATATTTCTCTTTTCTTCCGGTACGATGATCAGCAAGAATATCGATTCGTAACGATTGATTTAACAAACTGGAGAAATTTCGAACTTTCTAATTAGCACTGGAGACTCGTTGGATTGTTGATGAATTTTCGATGAATTCAGGGAAACTCCTTTCATCGTTGTATTTTAGGTAGAATCGCTCGGTTTCGATATATGGTTCGTCAGTGAGATCTACTCTTGAAACAAATCCTGCAAAAAGGAACTATTGATAAATCTTGAAGATACAACTTATAGCCTATTTATCTGTTTGACGATCTTCCTGGCTCCTTTTTCACTGACAATCAATTGTTTTGTAGTTTTCTGAAATTTAAGATGTAAAACTTTTGAATTAATTGGCTATAAAACTCACTGATTCACAGGTAGAAAAAGCAATATGTTCACTTCAATCTTTTTTACGTTCAGATTATTTTGTTTTGAAATCGGCAAATTGATCGTTGATTTATAGAAATTTGTCGAATTTTTCTGAAAATTCTGAATTTGAAACTATTCTTTCAGCATTGTCGTTTTTTCTTTCAGCATTATCGAGATTCTTTCAACATTATCGAGATGACGGAGTTTTTACTAGAAAATTTAAAATTTTCATTTTGTGCGTACCTCATATTGATTTTCTTTTCGGAATATAGTTTAAATCTTCCAAAACCATGCAAAGTCTCTCGAAGCATTTAGTTACGTTGACGTAGTCGAGAGAAAAAACAGAAACCAAAACTTTTTGTTTCTTCAAGCGAAATACAAATCTCAGAGATGTTGGGAAGTTCGGCCACACGGCCACGGCCATCAATTATATTTTTGAACAAACGAAACTACGTCTACGTCTAGTTCTGGCTTCTGGCTCTGGCTTCTGGCTCTTCTGGTGCTGCTCTTCTGCTTGGCTTCTGCTTGGCTCTTCTTGCTTGGCTCTGCTCTTCTGGCAACTTCTGGCTCGGTGAGTGCCCGCATAAAAATAGTGATCATTATTACTGGAGTCTCGTCGTGTTGTTTATGGATGTTCAATGAATTCATGAAAGCTCTTCTCAGTCTTTTACGCCAGATAGAATCGCTCGATTATAATATAACCGATCAAATCGGAGGCAAAAATGAGTCTTTTTTGAGTCTCTGTTATATGCAATCAACTGTTTTGTAGTTTTCTGAAATTTAAAATTTGAAAATTTCGAATTAATTTGCCTATAAAACTCACTGCAACACCATAAGAGCCTCGAAGCATCTAGTTCCGTTGACGTAGTCCAGTGAAAGAACAAAACCCAAAAAGTTTTGTTTTTTCGAGCGAAATACAAATCGCAGATGTTGGGAAGTTCGGCCACACGGCCACGGCCATCAATTATATTTCTGAAAAAGAAAACTAAGCCAAATGAGTCTCAAGCAAAAAAACACGTCAAATTTCCATCCCGAGTTAAAAAGGACTGGTCCGGTTTTTCTGGTGCCAAAAATGTTTGCCGAGAAGCTTCTGAATGTTTTCCCTAAATATTCTTTGAACTTTTGAATACTTCTTGAAAAAATTAACAGTTCCAACTTTTTATTATAAGCGGATTTCACAAAATTCAGCAAAAAAAAAAGATAAAAGGCACAGAAAATGTTCACAAAAGAAACCAATGAAAATGTCATGTTTAAGAAAAAAAAAAACAGAAAACTAGAACTAAAAAAGAGAAAAAATAAACACAACATACAGACAAGTGAAAAAATCATGGGATTCGGGGGCAGGAAAAAGGGGGAGTGATGCGAAAAAAGTGAGCAAAATCATCTACTTTATTCAGGCATGTGCGGGAAGACAAAAAAAAAAACAGAAAAAAGTGGCAAGAAATTCGAAAATCCTAAAATTAAAAGAAAGATCTATGGTTTGTAGTTGTTGTTGTTAGTTTGAATCTTATGCTACAGTAACCTTCTAAAACGAAAATTCGGCACGAGACACAAAGAAAAAGAGGCAGCTACGGTGGGAGGATTACAGTATATTTTGTGCAGTTTTCTACAATTTGTCATGGGAATAAAAAGTATGTATATTTGTATGTTTGTGTACTAATAATTGGAAACAAATGAACAAAAAAATGGTAAAAATGTTGAGAAAAAACACCGAGAAGTTGTAGGAAACAAAATGACCAAAAAAGAAGACAGTAAGTTCTCGAGACAAATCTAAAAATGAAATGACTACATGAATTTTTGTGGATTGTGATAAGAAGAAGAGGAAGAAAATAATGATGAAGGAGGAACGAGAGTACTGTTATTAATTATACCATTGATAGTAGCAAAATTGAGCAAAGAATCAAATGATGGTGGTAATGGTGTAGAAAAGTGAAATGGTGTCGGAGGAGATAATGGTGTTGGTGGAGGATTATGAATATAATGAGAAGATTCACTATCAGAAGATGATAAATAACCACTTCCTGTTGAATTCGCTTTGTTTTGAACATTTCCAGGGAAATCGGAGAACACATTGGGAGAAGAAGGTTTGGGCTGAAATATATCTAGATTAAAGATAGGTTATTAGGAAATTGAATTTTCTTTTTTTTCAAGTTCACAGTTTTCTATTTAGTAACGCTTCGCCCACAGTGAAAAAAAAGTTTTTTTTCTTCAGAAAAAATTAGTTACGGACTTTTCCAAAATAAAAAACATGTTTCTGCAAAAATGGGAGGAGAATGTCGCGTCTGAAAATGGCAATGGTCCGCACACTAAATGTGCGCTTTTGCCGCACAGTTTACGGGAGAATATTTTCAAAAATTTAAAAATATTTCGTGATATTATTGGCTAAATATCCGCAAACTCGTTGATTTGGTGTGGAAAATGAAGAATATATTCCGATTTATAACCAATACACTGATATCTTTCTCTGAAACTGTTCAGATTACACATAAAACGTTATTTTTCCATTTTTTGCCAAATTTTGTGAAACATGGAATATTCTTTCTGTAAGGTCGTAAAATGTGCCAGTTTATGTTATGCCAGTCTCTCCCACTTCCCACAATGACTTCTTTTTGCCTTTTAGTCTTATTTACACTCATCTGGAACAAAAAAACAGAAAAAAAGTCATTTTTGAATTTCGCGCAATTGTGTGCAAACACCGCCTTAAAAAACCGCGGTAAAAAAAGATACTTTTTTTTTGTCTTTGCGCCGATAAACTCTAAATGTTTTAAAATAAATGATTTTGTTTAACCCTTTTAGAATCGGAAAATTTCAATTTTTTTCAACTTATTTTAAAGTTTTGCGAACTATTTTGGTTTGAATAGGTTTGTTTCTAAAAACCTTGATTTTTTCTTTTGAATCTAGGTTTTTTTTTGAAATTTTGAATTTCGTTGGCTTTTAAAATTAATAAAATGAACATACCATGGAATCTCTCAATATTCCTAGAAAATCAAAAGTCGATTGATTCATAACATTCTTATATTCATAAATCGGCTGAGGCGAAGATTCAGAAGACGAAGTAGGCGACTGATGAATCGGCGATCGATATTCAGGAAAATGTTGAACTTGCGCATTGAAACAATCAGATGTCGATGGTAGTTCATTGTCAACTTCTTCATTACTACTCCAAATACTATTTGTATTTTTCCCATTTTCCGGTGTAATCCAAATCGACGAAAAATTGAACAGACTTGTCGGTGGATTTTGTTCTTCTGGTGTTTTGAGAGTCGAAGTAGTAGTATCCATCGGAACTGTTTCATAATATCCTTTTTCTTTTGCCGCAACAACTTCAGCCGCTTTTTCTTTTCTTTGAAGTGCTCTTTCTCTTTCCAATACTTCTTCATGATGACATCTTTCACATTGTGGACTTGCCAACATTCCCATTCGATGTTTTCTCATTTCTTCAGGATTCGCGTAGTTTCTCGCATTTTTCTTCATTATGACCACACGTTTTTGTTGATTCAAAGTGAATTGCTGAAAATCAATAAGTTAACACTCAAAATGGTGAATCAGCACGCAGATTTCGATTTTTTAAAGATTAAATATGAAAATTATGTTTTTAGATCAGAACTTTGTGATTTTTTACGTTACAGAATATGGGGTTTGTTCTCATATCACAATTTTAATTTAACTTTGATTGAAATTGAAACTCACATCATTTTTGGTGATACTATCAAATATTTGGAACATTGTTAGCAAATATTCATCTTCCAAATCCGAAACTTTGGGCGAAATCGGGAATATGATCGAATTCAATAATTCAACAATTCGATATAACAATGCCGGAATATTATTATCATCAATCAAATGAATTGGAACATTGAATCCATCAATCATTTGACTCTTCCTCTTCAGAATTCCATTCATATTTCCATTATTTGCCGGATGTGATTCATACCGAATAAAAGGACACCAGAGCAATTGTCGAATTGTGCAAATTGCACATCTTAGACACTTTTCTCTTTGGATCAATCCTTGCTCCAAATTCTTCAAAAACTTGGGCCGATCCCTAAGTTTCTCGATCGATTGAATAATTTTCCGTCTTGCTCCAGTAGTCACTTTCAATTTTTCCAAACTCTCCGAATTCAACGACATCATTTCAGCATATGTGAGCTTCTCGAATATCGAAGTATATTTATGAAGGCGCAATTTTTTCAGCCAATATGTGAGATCTGAAAAAATCAAATATTTCTTTTCGTTTATCGAAACTTTTTCTTCGCGTCCCTCTTCTTCTCATTTGTTGCATTTTTGTTTCTACATAATTTATGACTATTGTGTGGAATAAAAGTACACATTTTTCGTTGCGCGCGCGTCGAAAACTTTATTTTTGTCACTCACCATATGCTAAGTACAGTAAGCTCATAAATTACGAAGGAAATAAATCGTTGGAAATTTGTGGGAGAAGAGAATGTGTTCATTAGGAAGCGAAGAAGAAGGAGAAGAAATGACTACGGTAACGCGCGAAATTCGCAGTTTCGAATTTCTGAGTAGAAAATATGCAACTCGCTCTATTGATAATTATAATTTAACGAGTATCAGACAATGATTTTTAGTTTGTGGTTTTTCTCCAAGTTGGAATACTACGTATACTTTGAAATCGGGAAGTTCTAGTAGCTCATTTAGAAGTTGGTAGACTAGGAAAATCGAGTGTATTTTTCCGAAAACTTGAGCCCACAGTGTATTTCTTGAAGAATCAGAGTTTGAACCATTTTTATAGCGAAACATTTAGTGAATATTCAACGTTGAAAATCTGATTCAGGTGTATCATGACTTTGAATTGGCTTAGTTTTTTGAAAATCGGGAGGCTGCTCAGGTTTTGAAAAAATCAGTTATAAAACCGAAGTCGAAAACTCTCAACTTTTCATTTTTATTGAAATCGAAACAGAGAAATTTAGATATCAGTCAGCATTGTATACATGTTTGTATAGATTTATCCGATGACGACATCGGAGATATTTCGTCCGGAATCCTGAACACAACTTCCGATCCAGACATCCCTGCAGTACTGCCCTTCTTGTTCAAAAAACACCATCCAAAACTCCTATCAATTTTCCAGATCACTTCATTTTTTCTTTTTTTCCTGTGGGGCGCTCGTAAACAAGCCCATTAAAGGGGTTGGGTTGTCTCTCTACCGCATACTCAGTGAAAGTCGAAACTCGTTATTTCTTCTCTCGGCGGCGGCGCATTTTCAGACAAAGAGCCATTTCAACGGTTACTGTAGCAAAGCTCCCCTTTTGACATCAAAAAAAGAGAGAAAAACTTGGTTTTTTTTTCGACAAATCGAACAGAAAAAAAAACCCGTTTTCGGGTGTCTTTTTCAGGTCGATAAAATCTGCTGCCAATCGATCATTTTTTACCGTAAAACGAAAACTAAGCGATGGTTGTGAGAAAAGGCACTTTCACTGTTATCAAAAGTTCAATTCATACCACCCACAAAGCGAGAAATCAAATCTTGTTGTCCGTTTTTTGTCCTATTTTATTATCATGCAAAACATATAATATTTTAGTTTTACAATATAATACAATGTGGGAACGGTTCCTTTGTGTTCTTTTTCATGCTAAATTTTATTTGTGGGAAAACCCAAGCTTAACCGCGTTCCGCTTTTTTCTTTTCCAAAAAAAATGGAAAAAAATTGGCAACATTTCTTGTCAAGTGTCTTTTCGTCAGTGTTTTCGTGTTCAAATCGTCAAGAGAACAAATAAATGAGCAAAAAAGAACTGCCTTTTGTGCTCAATAATTGTGCACCTCCCTTGAACTCGTAGAAAAAAAACACGTGTCTGTCAGAATTTGATACTAATATCGAAAAAAAGACAACAGGCGTGTGTGATTAATGAAATCAGAGAGCAGAATTGAACTCAAAAAAAATTGAAGAAGAGAAAAATGTGTCTGTTAATTTTTCGTCTTGTGAGAGGACTTTGAAACGTACAATGAGCTAGGACAAAAACACGTAGAATGACTCCGCAGAGCCCAGACTTTGATTTGTGGAGCCGAGAATAAAAAAAAGCATAGAAAGTGAAATTTGGTTCACAGAAATGAGTCAACGTATCACGAATAGACTGAAACGGTAATTAGATAAAACAACCAAAAAGAACTTTTTTGGAACTGAATTTTAGAATTTCAATAAATAAAGACGAGCCCTTTCAGGTTTTTTTCTGAAACAGACCTAAACAATTCTGAAATCATACATGGGATAGGTCGGTAAAAAATGACATGGTGGAGGGGTTGTTATCTGGTGAAAATTGGTGGAGGGATTGTTAATTTTTGAAAAAATTTTGGAGCCATAAAAGGTAAAAAAATTTTTGTTGAAGGGCCATTTTTTTGTTTATGTTGAATATTTTAAATAACTTGTGGTAAATAATAAAAATGTTTTTTATGAATGATTTTAGTATGACCCATGATGGCCCAGATGAAGTTTTGTAAATCATTCTTCACTTGAAACGTGAAAAGAAGAGTTTTTGACCAAAAATGGCCATTAACAGGATTTAACTCATCGAATGTCAAAAGAGATAAGCTAACAGTTTGCAAAAATATAGCTCAGTACGTCGTGAACATAAAAAAAAGAAGCGAACCTCTTCATATGGTTTTAGGACTCTTACCCTTCAAACGAGGAAAAAGTGTTTTTTGGCAAAAAAATGGCAATGAACAGGGTGTTACTCGTCGAATATGAAACCTGATAAGCTGAAATTTTGCACGAATACTATCCACTGGTTGCTGAACATGAATAGAAAATAAAGCAAACCCCTTCCTATATTAGTTTTCGAAAAGCAAACCCCCTGGTCAAAAAAAACATGGTACCCTGTCTTTTTTGACAAGGGGGTCTGCTTTTCGAAAACTAATATAGGAAGGGGTTTGCTTTATTTTCTATTTATGTTCAGCAACCCGTGGATAGTATTCGTGCAAAATATCAGCCCTTGAGGTTCCATATTCGAAGAGTTACTTGCTGTTTGCGGTCATTTTTTTGCTTGAAAACACACTTTTGCAACCAAAAAAATTCAAACAGAGGGGAGGGGTTATTAATTTTTACTGGGGAGGGGTCCTTAATTTTTACGGTTTTACAAAGGGTATTCCATGTATGTCTGAAACCCGCCGTTTTGAACTCGATCCTGGAAAAAAAGTTTCTAAACTTCGGACTGATTTGAATCGCTAATTCCGAGCAAGGCTACTTTTTTTTAAAGGTTTTGAGCCTGTTTTAGAAAGTTCGCGATTTTATTAAATTCTCTTCGAATCAGGATTTGAACAGGCTCGGAAGAAAAAATCAGTTTAGAACCGCATGTTCCCTTGGTATACGATATTATTAATTCTCGATTCAGAAAAATTATATATTTTTTGTTTGTATAGGCTAAAATATTCATTGTTTTTGCCATTATTCCGAGCCCACTAATAGTTTCTCATTTTATTAATGTATTTGTCGTTTTTATTGAGAAATTCAAATGAGTTTTGATGATGAGAAAAAGCAATTTTATTGATCATTGAATATATGGACCATGTGTAGAAGGAGCAGAAAAAACAATGCTCGTTTGATCATATTCATTTGACCCCTGCAAAAAAGAACCCCTGACTCATTTTCTTTCTCTCATATCATGCTCTAAGCTCAAAAACAGCCGCCCTGGTACTACCAGTCACCTCAAGCACGAATTTATCATTTTTTCAGCCAGCTGTGAATGGAAAAAGTGGCTGACGGGACTCCCCTAAAACTCCATAGTGCACCGATAATAATCCAATTTTCTATTTTACAATCGCAACATTTCTTTATTATCTTATCATCAACATACATTGTCTCTTTTTTTATTGCGTCTACCTGCCTGACTGCTACTATAGTCTCTAAAAAAGGGCAAAACAGTTTCACTGAAAAAAACACTTTTTGTATTGATGCGCGCGGGAAGTAAAAGGTCAAGAGGCTCTTGCGGCATCCAAAAAAACGATGAAAAAAGAATAGAGAAAGACAACAAATAGTTGAGAAATAGCAGAAAAAAGATAATGGATAGATAGATAGTACAAACGAAAATGTTGCAAAATGTGTTTTTTGCTTCCGGGTATGAAATAGGCCAACAAAACTAATTTTGGATCTAAGAGGACCAGGAAACAGGATTCGATTTTCAGAATAATTTTTTTTTTTTTTTGACTCAAATTTGTTGATTGGGTCCTGAAATTCGCATGGATATTTTCAATTTTATAGATACTTGGTTGTGAAGCTCTATTAAAAAAACTTCTTGACTTGAAAACACTCGTTAGTTCATATTCTTCGATTTTCAGTCGTTTTTACATTATGAGACGGCCAAACATTTTGATTTCGCTTCAAAATTTTAGAAATTTAGTAACTACACTTTTCTATTCGAATTATCTCAAATAATATCGCGGATTTTTCTAATCCACTTGCGTTTTTTTTTCAATTTTGTGCTGTTAGTGAGCTCAAACGAACCTCTCATTCCAGGATGATAATCGAAGTTCCTTGATAGCATCGACTTTTGTGCAATTCCAAAGCTTGGATTTGCCGCAGTCGTCGAAAAATTGGAAGTCAAATGTTGTGGTTGTACTGTATTTCGAGCAACAGTTTGAGGAGCTGAAATTCGAAGGGTTTTTTTTCTAATCAATCAATACAATTGTTGCACTTTCTATTTGTTGCCAAACATACTATCCTCTGCTTCTCCTTATTCTTCTTCTTCTTTTTCTCCTTTTATTAATGATGACTTAATAGAATAGTCGATTGAACAAATAAAACACAACAATTATCGATTATTTTGAGAGTTATTTGATCTTTCAGATGTTCTACTAGTTTCCAAATACAGTACCCCTCGAAATTTCGCAGAAAAAATGCATGTTTTGTTGTGTGATGGCGACGATAAACCCGTGGTAATCCGATAGTTTTGCACTATTCTCAATTTTTTTCAGAGATAGGGATGGAGAATAGAATTTTTTGTTGAAAAAAATACGGAACACTTCTGTATGATCTATCTATATTGTATACAAATGGGTCACATTTCAACAAAAATATATTTTTGTAGTGGAAAATTTATGGAACACTGTAGATTTATGAGCAAAAACATATACAATGTTTTGCACTTTTCAGGAGTCCTATGACCTAAGTAACTTGATCTCGAAATGAAACATTTTGAAGTAGATTTAGAGATTTTGAATGGAATATATATGTTCTGATATAAGTTTTTAAGTCGTACCAGTTTCCGGAGCTTGTTATTTACTGCGTCTCTAGTAATTTTCAAGAGTTTGTGAATATTATCTGACTTTTAGAGCTCAAATTACAGAGAAGTTTGACAAAAATTGATCACGGGATTTTGTTCAGCGTCTCAGGGTATAAAAATGTCAGTTTTCATTGAAACCTCTGAATTTTCCGGAAACTAAGCAAAATGCGGCAAACACACTCCGAAATTCGGAGGAATTCCCTTGTCTAGGCCTCGTAAGACCGTACAGAAAGTGCATTTCCATCAATTCCTCCACTAAATTGCTCGGTGTGTTGCGTTTTTTATTTGTTTATTTGTACACAAACAAAAAAGAGGAGAATGAGAGAGACTAAACGGTTTTGCGGTTTGATGCAACAAAAATGCGGAGGACGAACACTGAAAAAGTGCATTTGCACTTTTAATTTTATTGTTATTATTTTCACTGATAATCAGTAAAATCACTAATAAATATCACTTGTTTGTTGCTTATTTTTAGTGTGAGGAATTTTTGCAGGCTTGGGACCTTTTTATCTCGAGGAAAAGGGCATTTGCACTTTATAGAATGGGGTTAATTGAATTTCGAATTTTTTTTTTTCAATTTTTCAAATATGATCCTCACCTTGATTTCTTGGAATTCTCATCATATTATTTCGATTCGATTGCGTAGTTGAGTTCGAGTTTGGTGACAAGGGAGCAGATGAAGAATCGGAGCCATTGAAGCCATTTGAAGTGCAAGAAACCGCTGAGCTCAGCTGCCATGGGTTTAAATGACTTATTCCCTGCAAAAAACAGCATAATTAGTCATGTATTTTGATATTTTTCTTACCAAGCCAGCCATCTCTAGACTATCCTGATTGTTATGTTCATTAGTGAAAAGTGAAACACTCTTGAAATTCGCCATAAACTTTTCATCTATCGAAGAAGAAGGCTGACAGTTTGCAGCGAAAAATAGCGAAGATGTTGAAGCACTGGATGATGAAGTAGAACTTCGACTACTCGCTGATGATGATGTTGTCATCATCATTCATGTGTTTCTTCTGAAAAAAATAAAAATTGCATGAGATTCAGGGAAAAAGAAAAGGAATATTTTTCAAAAAAATACAACAAGAGACGCGTGGTACGGTTTGTTTAAAGGGACACGGCAAACAACAAATGGGTTTCACCGCGAAAAATAAGTTTGCGAGTCTAATATTTTTAAATTTTTTTCATTACCCAAAAAAAGGGACCTTTATAAAAAAGTGTTGAAAGATAGAGATAAGCAAGAGACGCAGATAGTCCCGCAGGAGAGAAACTCCGCCCCTTCACGAGAAGGACAGAAAGGAGAAACGGGCAGCGAAAAAAAGCGCGTTGAAAAAAAAGTGTAGAGAGAGTTTTGGGTGATGGCCAAGAGAAGTGGGAGGAGTCGACGAACATGTCCCGCCCCGTTTTTCGATTGTACTGTATCAAAAGATCATGCAAAAAGCATATGGGATTCCGAAACACAACAAACCACGTGGAGATGAAAAAAACAAAGAGGTTAACCATCTGGATCGCCCAAGTTGTTTGAACTCTGAGAAAAAGAAAAAAGTGCATTTTACACAAAACCACCTCATAGTAATATTTCAAAATGTGCTAATTGTGTGTAAAGTAAAGAAAAAATGAGAAAAAGATCACCCAGAAAACATATCAAAAGATATTTATTGTTCTGACTCCTTCAAAAGTACACATCTCATTTGATCAGATCTGAAGGATAGATTAGGGTTACTGTCCTTCCAAGCGGGACCCTAACTTCTTTAGAATGTTTATTCATTTCAATAAGAATACATTATAGTTAAGAGTACTGTAACATGCATAATGTTATTTGCAAATAAAATTATGTGATGCAAATAAATAAAAAGCAAAGAACAATAAGAATCGTTTGTTTTACTGGTGTGAAACATGTTTTTCCTTTGACACGTGGATATTTTCAGAGAACATAAAATTCAAGAAAAAATCTATGAATATCCGGAGAATGTGTTTGAAACAGCTGATGATTGTCGAAAAATAAGACTGACATTGATAATGAAAACGAAGAGAGAGAATAGGAAATGAAGAGACGCAGAGAGAAAATGAACAAGTGCAATTGTAACAATTGAACTGACATGGCGAAAATGAAGGAATTTCTCGAGTTACTGTAAAGAGTCAGAGGTTGGGTTACTGTAGAAGTCTTAAAGGGACAGCAAAGTTTCATTTTTTTCGAACACACACAAACAAAATGAAAAACAAAAACATTTAGTTTTGTTTTGCAAATAAATCCCTTGTACTTTTTCCACCAACAAAAGTGTCATCTAATTTTTTTCGTCTCAAGATTTATTTGTTTTTTTGCCTTTCTCTCCTTACAAAAAACGAAGACCACCCATGAAGAAAAATCGAGAGAAAAGAAAAAAAGGAGAAAAGTTGAAATGTTGCCAACGGGAACAAAGAGAGAATAAGAGACGACAGACATGCCGACAATTCTCTCTAATCTCAGATTTCAGAAAAAATAAATAAATAGATGTTCGTTGGGTTTTTTAATGTTCCAAGAAATTCGATCTACTATTTTCAGATGGAAGAAAATAGAGATCGAGGGATGGAGAGAGAGAGAGAGAGAGGGAAAAGAAATACAGATTTTCTTAGGCTTCAAATGTTGATAATCGCATTCGAAGCTTTACCGAATTTTTGGGATCAGACTTGGTTCCAACGGGTTTAAATACTTCAGAAGAGAGGTTCGGGGAAAATGAAACTACAGTAATCTGAAGGCAAGAATTGAATTACGGACAATAGACATGTTGCAGTCTCTTTGAAACTCTGAAATGGACCAGCTCCGCCAAAAATGATCTGAAAACTATGATTTCTGCAGCGGATCCGAGACTCCAATAAGGTTCCTGAACAAGGTTGGTTCGATTTCGGACCTAAAAACTGGACTTTGTGAAGCAGTTAGGTTCAGATCTCAAAATTTGACATGTATTAAGAATATCTGCTGACTCGAATTTTTAGAATCTGTATTTCACAAAAACTACACAAAAATCGGCATAAACCCAAAACACGAACAGCTTTTGTTTCATTTTTCATATTTGACCTTTTTTGTGTGAGTTCAAAATTCGAGACATTTTTTGAGCCCGATTCAGAAGGCCCAATTTTGGGGCCAGTTCAGCTCAAAGAGGTCTATAAATCCTCATAATCCGGTTCCTCCATATTCCAGCTCACGGCTCTTTGAAAGATCCAGGGTCTTAGTAGACATAGAACCTAGGATACGTCAGTGACGCAGAGGCAAAGTTCAAAAAGGTGTCAAAAGTATAAGGAAGCCGAAAAGTGCAAATAATATTTGGTCCATTAAATAAACAAGGTTAAATATAAGAAGATCATTGAAACAGTTTGATGAGAACCTCTTTGCGTCTCCTCATAACCCATACTATTTCTCCGGATTTGTCAATGAATTGAATTCCGGACAGAACATCATCATCAAAAAATGAGCAACAAGAAAAAAAAAACAGAAGACAAACGCACCCAAATTGGTTTCTTTTTTCTCTTCTCTCCGTTTTTTGTGCGCAAAGAAAAAAAAACCGGAGGAGCAAACGAAAAGGGGTTGCCCTTTCTCTGTTTCTTTTTATGGCTCACAGCCAATCCTTCCACCCTGAGGGCAGATACACCAGTTGAAGCAGCAAAAAAAAGAACGAAGAAAAAGAGAAGAAAAAAAAAGGAAAGGATCTTTTCAACAGAAGAAGAGAATGGATAAAATGACATAAATTTAAGCAATTACTGTATTGTTTTAGCTGTGTAAATATCATGTCTGGAAGGGGGTAAACCGGTAGACTAAAAAATATAGATATTTAGCAGTGGCGCCGGCTGACTGTTGTACACATGCATACAACATTCTTCAATGACAATGATATCAAGATATCGACCTTGAAATGATGATTAGAAGACAATTTGGAACTGTTCCAATAGAAAAAGAACTACATCAAACATTGGCATGCATGGGGGAATCCTTTTGGATAAGAAGCAAGTATAGATTATTGGGTTTTAGAAGCTAGAATTCTTGAGATCTGCTAGTATGACATAAGATAGCACCATTAATCTGAAGTTGTTTGAACTTGGTCTACAAAAACGAATCCTTATCAGGTTTGGGGAAAATCTGAGAGTGAACTCGTTTTCTAATTCTAGTAACACAGTGTCACATGTATGATCTATTACTTGATTCAAAAAAAACTTGGTTCTATCATTCAAACCACTCTTGGAACTGTTAAGTCCGTTTCAAAGACCACAGTTTCGGACCTGATTTCATCAATAAAACCTCGTCTGAAAATTTTGGATAAAATTTATGGAGGATAGCCAAAGATGGACCAATTTTTCATATAGGGTTTTGGGTGCGCTTAGATGCAGTTGATAAGATTTCCTTATATTAGGCTAGATTTATAGATAAAGCCTAAACTGGATTAGAATATAGTAAAACTTCATTCTACAGGTTAAATACTAGGACCCTCCTAGAGGTACCTAGCAACTATCAACTGTAATAGACTTAACCAGGCCTGGCCCGTTCAAAGCATGAATTCTGGTTTATCTGGACTCAAAGTACCTTCCAAAAGTCTCATCAATACACAGGCAAAACAACCTGTAAGTGTTCTAAACTTTGATATTCCTAGATTTCGGGTATGGCTGCTATGATGCGAAACTTCTTAATTTGCTCAATCGGGCAGAGCTGGGACCCCGGGGTCATAAAAAGAACAATTCACCCATAAAAGAGAATGAATATTTTATTTGCTCGGCCTCCGTTTTCGTTATCATCAACTCGCAAAAAGTGCACCAAATGGTACGACTTCGCAACATATGTACACACACACACACACACAAACTGATAAGTTGTTCGATATATTTGAGACACGCCGATAAATGTTGCCAATTAGTGTGTTGTTATCAATGACAATAATAATATACGTATAAAATGAATAGGATAAATAAACATAAATATAATAATATAGGCATGATGATTCGCGCATTTTATTCATCTTATCTCCGTTTCAATATCTCGTTTATAAAATAAATATTATTTTTCGACACTACGAGTTCAAAGAAGAAAAAGAAAGGAAAAAAAGAAGAAAAAAAGGGTTACTGTAGTTGTTGCAAACTTCTCACAAAGAATAGAAACTGAACTAAAAAACACATTCTGAATCAATGTAAAAACAAAAGCGAAATGACATTCACCTATTCTGCGCGGGAACGGCGAAAGGTACGGTAGATTGAACTTTTTTCTCCGAAAAAGTCAAATATATTCTGATTCTTAAGGGACTCTTGAGTCCCTGCTAAGAAGAGAAGTACTGTAAAAAGACTGGCAATATTTATTCTCTATTTTTATTGCTTTCTTGATCTTTGTTTTTGAGCACAAAAAAACACTCCAAAGTCCGTAAGTCAAAACAAAAAAAAACAATAAACATGAGGGGCTAGTTTTGACACTAAAAATTGGTTTTTTTTTCGAAAATTAAAATTAACTAGAAAGCTCGCAATTTTGGGGAAAAAAGAGGAAAATGGAGAGATGAGATTGGTGGACATTTGGCAGAGAAGGTCGCGTTGGGTTGATTTCCGGGATATTAAAAAAAAGTGGGTCCAAAGTTGACATTTTATTGCTGAAAATCATGATCATACTTAAAATAACTGAATAAAAAACTAGGATCTTTCAAGCCAGAGTATTTAACATTTTTAGAGACAAAGAAGGTTCAATAATGAAACCAAAAATTAAATTATGTGATTTTTGGTCTCTAAAACGGACCTCAAACAGGTCGAATTGAAAATCTGTAAGTCAAAAAACATGAGAGGTAAAACTGTAAAAAAAAAGTTTTCTGAGTCATTCAAAAATCCTATATATTTTATCACATCTGATTTAGTTGTGAAAAAACCAGGAGGTCAACCAATTTCCAGTATGACCTATGGTGAAAGGTCCAATGAGATCAAATCAGTAAAGACCTAAAAATCTGGAACGTTTCCTGAAACAGGCCCGACTAGGTTCCAAACTGAATCCGTTCGTTCTAATGTATTCAAAATCTGGACTTCAGAAATAATCTTTGTAAAACGTTGAATTTTTTGGGAAAAAAAACACTAATTATGAACCTAAAGAAAATACACAACCAATGAGACGGATTCTAATAATTGAACTAGAAACTTGAAAATTTTGAATTCGAAAAAAAACCAGCCCCGATGCAGAGATAGTTTCAGAAAATCTAGTTTTGACCCAAATCATTTTTGATTTTGCCAAAACCGATTCAAATTCCAGTTCACTACAAATTCATGAGCTTCACTTTGATGACGTCACGTTCTGTACCCATCGGCGTACTGTTTTGTTCTATCATAGTATACTTCTCCTTCTTCTCCTTCTTCCTCACAATATTATTCTTTCTTTTTTTGCCATAAATGATTCAGAAGAAGAAAAAGAATAAACCGGCCGCGCTTTTCTTCTTCTTCTTCTTTTTCCTCTCATTTTCACACCTTTTTGTATATACCGAGTGAGGCGATAGAGAGCGGTCGGTTTAATCGGTTTTCATGTTGTTGCAGACATTAATCAGACAGTGTATAGAATAAAGAGACGCAGACAAATCAGAAAAAGATCGAGATTTTCGATAATAATCGATCATGGATTTATGTTTCGAAAAGGTGGTTTGGTGGATTTCTCCTCTTTTTTATTGTTTTTGGACTTTTTAAGGGAAATTGAAGGGTCAGGAACCTCTTGAACTCGTGGTCTTTCGGGCTCCGTGAGCTGGAACAGGCTTCAAAACTGGATTACTTTTATAAACTGTATTTGAACTGATTTTTTGCAGTTTGGACTCGAAAATTGATTTTTCAAAATTCGAACTACATGAGCCTAAAATAGAGATCACTGAAACAAACCATCGAATTCGGGAAACAACTCGAGTTTGACCCGAAAGAGCACAACCTTTAGAAGTTAATCAAACTCTTTGACCTAATCAAGCCTAAACTTGTGGTCCTGAAATGGCAGACTTGAAGGCATTTTTTGCAGTTTTCAAAAACAGGCTTCAAAATTTGCTTTTGAAAGAGCAAAAATGAAAAGTCAAACATAAACTGTTCGTAATTACAAATGTTATTTCATGTAAAATAACAATTCGAGTCTTGGAGTGTAGGGACCCATTCACTGGATAAATAGGATCAACTAGCCCCACATTTGACGGATCCCGTGTACTTGAACTGGACCCAAAACTGCGGCTTTTTTTCTGAACTGAAAATTTTCTGAACTGAACTCCAAACCAGAATCGGGGCTTAAAACGACCTGGACCAATTTTGGGGATTTTTCGTCTTCTTTTTGAAACCAACAAAAATGTGGCAACACGTTCATGGACTATTTTCCAAAAAAATCGACATTGTATTTCATTAGCGACAACTTCAAATAGAGTTTAGTCGGCTCATCAGAGGTCAACATTCCCCTTTCTCCTTTTTTTCTGACCTCTATCCACCTTGAATATTCCAATATTTACATTATACATAACTTGACATTGATTATGTCATTATAATTAGGAGGCGGCTAAATATATCCAATTGACAAATAAATAAGAGAACATAGAAGTGCAACAAAAAAGAACATGAAGTTTGGAACAAGGTCAAAATGAAGTGACCTTTGACACTAATCCCGGGGATACTTTGTCGGTGAAAATGAATAAATATTTAGTATCCGGTTGGTGTGAGAGTTGCGCAATAATAAATGGACGACACAAAACACAGAAAAAACGAATAAATTGTGGAGAAATGAATGGATTGTGTAAAACTAGTAAAAACTGGAAGAATGCCAACTGTTGTAATCGGAATATATTAGAGAATAATGGAGATGATGATCAATGATCAGGCGGGAAAAAATAAGAGGAAGAGATCTGACAAAATATACTCTTAGCAGGACAAGAGTTTATTCTGTCAGACAAAAGAGAGGTAGCGCCAGAGGTTTAGGAAAATATTGAGAGGACAACTGAAATGAGCCCAGTACTAAAATTTGGGAAACATATCAGGTTTTATAGGATTGAGTGAATAATACGAGTTTCTGAAACTGGCCAGGATTCTCATAAAATTGGGGTAGACCACGAAAACAGGCATAGACCGGTCAGAAGACTTACCTTTCTTAATCAAAATGTGAATATCACAAGTCCAACCCCAGATTTATTGACCCGAGTAGGCCTTTTTTCGAGGGATGATTCTGGAAAGCCAAAAAAATCGAATGAGGTACGATGTGTGAGTTTCACTTGAATTGAATTCGTTTGAATTGTCGGGTCTATCTCAGTATGCTTAGTTAGATCTCTCTAGTCTCGAATTCATTTACTGGAAAGAGTCAGGTTTCCGATTCTGGAGAACTATAAAAAAATTGGCCTGGTCCGACTTTTGGGCTTGGATTATAGCCATGAATCCTTTCGAACTGTCGAGGTCATTTCTAAGATCTCAGTTTTAGGCTCATTCAACTGGATTCGGTTCGATTCAGGGCAGCCAAAAGGATTTTTTTATTTTTTCGAACTGGAAATCCTAAATTCAAATTATGCCCGACTTTTGAATTTCAGGTACCATAAAGGGCAGAATTTACCCTCAGCTTTATCATAATGTTGACATCATGATTGTTGATTCAAAATATTAGGTTTTTTTTCCAAAAGTGTCTGACTCACATTCATATTTTCCATTTTTAGATCACCTATAAGTCAAACAAAAAAAAAAGAAGAAAGAGAAAGAGAAGAACCTAACCTGCCTGTAGAAAAAGTCGCAAAAAATCAGGAAAAACACCAACTCGAACACGCATTCGTTTTTCATTAACCCGTTGGGTGCCTCAGCTGACACAAGACAAACACAAACAGCAAAAAAATATTTTTTTTTTTGGTAGAAAAAGAGGCGAATGATGGCTGGGTAAATGTTTGGGGGGAGCCGAAAAAGTAGACAAATAAACAGATTTTTTGCCCGATTTTTTTGTGAAAAAAAACCGCGCAGCTGACAGCCAATGAATATTTTGTGTCGATTTGAAATCGAAAAGGACAACTAGCATCTGGCTTATTGTCAATGGTATATTAGGAAAGAAAGATGCGCGAAAGAAACAAAGTGTAGTTTCGTTTAGATTAGAGATCGATTATTTACCCGAATAGGGTAGGTACTTCAAGCTCTCAAGTTGAAGATACACCTCCTCCCAAATACGTCCATCAGCAAATAAAAATTAATGATTGCAAATGAAACAAACAAAAACAAAAATAAAAGAAAAATAAAAATCTGCGTTCGTGGGGAATCGAACCCCCGTCGAATGCTTGGAAGGCATCCATGCTGACCATTACACCACGAACGATACGGAATTAGCTTTCCATGATGTTGGTGATAAATAAGATGTGTAGACTGAAGACCAAAAAAATATATAAAAACTATTCAGTTGTTTTTTGTTTTTATATGTGTTCGCCCACAAATTTCAACTAATTTTAGGCGAAAAAGTACATCAAATGTTGCGATTTTTGCTCATACAGTATCCAATATTGAAATTAGTATCAATTTCGGCCACATTTCAAAGTATAAAAGTTCATTCGACAAATTTATTCAATAAAGTTGTTTGCACTTTTATAATAGAAAAATCCAAATCAAAATATGCAAAAATGGCAACATTTTTTTTTCAATAAAAGTATGTGAAAAAAGGGGAGAAGGGTCAAACACAGTATCTATCTACTTATTTCCACTTCAAAAACAATATAACGCATATTTTACACAGTAGGTGGTCGGATTATGTGCTAATCCGGTTGTTTGACAAAAATCCGGTCGGTCAAAATAATTACTAAAATAGGGGTTGATTATCTACTAAATTGGAAGAGGTTTCCTAATTTCCAATGGTTTTTGAACCAGGTCCACATATTCAAAACTTTCCAATTGAGATCGGAAAACTGAAGTGAACTGACAAAAAAATGGAGCCTTGTTCTGAAATTCTGTTAAATTTGGCCTATTTCAGAAACTTCAAAAGAAAAAAGGCCAAATTCAATTTTTTCGTACTTGGGCCCATTTTCTCAATTTAAAACTGGGTGCTATTGAATCGGGACTACCGTAATATAGTACTATTATAATAGTTCATGAACCGGGCCCATGCATCCTGAAAGTTACCTGGATCCAATCCACATTCAAAACATTTTTCAACTACAGCCTCGGACTCAATTTTTTGGACCAGGTTTGGTCTGATGCTGAATCAGGTCAGTTTTCCTGAACTGAGCTTCTGAATCGGAATTTTTGTTTAGCAATGTCTGCCGTGCTAAATTTAAATTCACATAAACCTTTCAGGACTGGCCCAGTTTCAAAAAACATTTCAGAAGATCAGGTCCATTCAAAAAATTACTTTTATCCGATTCTGACTCATTCCAAAATTCGTATCAATATCTTCCGGAAATGATACGATTTGTTCATTTTCCAATCAAAAGCCATTCATCTTTTTTTTTGTCTTTCCGTGTGGTCTTTTTTCATAGAACAAAATATATATGTTTCCAACAATTGTTTGATAACGACAGTTGTCATTAGTTGATCTTCGCACCTTCTCAGAACATCCAAAATAGAACATATATCGAGAAGGAAATGATGAAGTTATCATTTGGAAACATCAAAATAAGAGAATCAGATTGGCCTTCTCAAAAGTACATAAACAAGGGACCAGTGTCAAAACTAATATTTCAAAAATAATTGACTCGAAAATTAGTGCAAAAAAGAAAGAAAAAAGGAACAACTGTTCGAATCACGAAAAAATAAGTATATCAGTGATTTTTTCTCGTTCTATCCGGGGAGCAAAAAAACATTCAACTATGTTTATAAAAAAAGTGCACAATTCCAGATGTGTTGCGACTTTTTAATAGGTGTTAGGAGGAGAGACGCAGATGATTTTATGGGTTTAGGCTGAGCGGGTGGACTGGACTGGATTGTCGGGCCTGGACTTGCGCCGAAACTTTGGTTTCATATATTAAGCCGAGAAGTTGTAAAATAAGTCCAAGAGATTTTTGAAAACGAGGCAAGCAAATAGTTTTCAAAATCAAAATATTATAGACAAAAACGCGATAAGGGGTGTTTTAAAAATTTGTTGTAATCATTTCGTGAAAGAATTCTATTTTTAAACAAATGTGATATTTCGAACGGACTTGGTTCCGAAATTTGGATAACATGGATTAGGCTTGCGGGCTTTAAGTTGATATTTCATTGGCTCAAAACTTTATTTACTGAAACGAGACCAGTTATCTGAAAAACAAAACTCTTTAATAAAGCTCAGTTCAGAAGTTCTTCGGTTTTTAACACAAAACTGGTTCTAAATGAAAATGTTAGATTCTATTTTTTGAACATGTCTTCAGAAAAACTTCAGAAAAAAACCTGGGTTTAACTTTTTCATGTTTCAGGAACTGCAGTTTCGGCCTAATAAGGGTTCAGATTTTGGATAAACTTCGATTACTCTGATTTTAACTCTGCTTCGGGTTTGGACCAAGGCATCTAATTTGGCACCTGGACTTCAAGATGGACTGGGAAAATTGAAAGTAGAATCCCAACTGGGATTCCAAAAAGTTTCATCCAAGATTTGAATTTAAAATGTTCCGTTCGTGAGTTTTCAGGAAAAAAAAATATCGGGTCATATTTTCTAGTACTCGGTCCCGCATTCATGCTCATTTTATTTTTCTTTTCTATCAGACCGGGCTATTACTCAGGTTTTTCAATACAAAAGGACAACCTCAAACCCTAAAACTGATCGCTCTGTGCCCATAACTTCGCCTAATTTAGGAGTTTCGGTCTTTTAGTTCAGGCCCAACTAATTTTTTTTCCTAAATTTTCATATTCAGGGAACTTTTCAGGTATCTGTATCTGTTTCAGAATTAATATACAAGTTTCTCACAGTTTTCTTTGATGATAAAAAATTCTCAAAACCAATGATGTAAGTTGGAGTCTTATCAGCGGCTCTTTATGGAACACTATCTCTTTGGGGTTCCTTTCAAAGGGTTCCACTAATACTCGCCTATCCTCCTAGACAAGGAACTCTTATCATTTGCAGCTCTCTAATTCCCGTATCAAAAGTTCATGGCAATCAATCAATCACAGTAGTTTTTTTGCGATATTTTCGGGTGACTTCAAATAAAGTGCAATAGTGTATTTCTCTTTTTCTCTTCTTTTTTTATCAATAACTGATGATCGTACTATCAACGAACGAAACATGAACACATTCTCCTCTTTGTTTTTTTGTTTGCGTTTTTTTCTTTTTGCAAAAAGAAGGGACTTGTCCGTGAGAACTATGTAGACCTATCTGGGTCGCAAAAAAAGACAAAAAAAGAATCGAATGATGATAAGGAGAAAGAGGCAATTGGATTATGTTCATCATATCAAGGTATACTACAAACGACTACTGTACCAAATGATATTGGAAGATCAAAAAACAAAACATTAGAAAATGTCTGGCAAAAGAATAAGACAGAGTTCGATGGTTTCTTGATCTTTGGGAACAATTGAACCAAAAATTGTAGTTCCTGAAACGGTCCAAAGCATCTAAAATTGTCTAATATGAATCAGGAGATAGTTTTCTCGAATTTTTCCTGATTTTGGCCAAAAAGGGAATTTTTATAATGAGAGGGGTTCCATTTTTACCCACAGGAAGTGTAAAACGGAAGGAATCCGTTTTTAAAGTCCAACTTGAGAGATCATGAAAATCGATAAGCCCGTGAATCTCATTGAGATGTTCGGACAGCTTTGTAGGAATCACATTTTCGAGCTCTGCCCAATTTTCTCTGAATCGGTCCCTACAAAATAGGGGATTTTTTTTTGAACTGGGGCCACCTGAGCCCGGTTCACTTTGTGGTCCACATTCGATACCCCGTTTGATAATTTATTGTGAAAAACCATGAATCTCAAGTTCCAATTTATTTTCTAAAAACATTTAGTCATAATTAGAGGACACCACTTTCGGATCACATTTCATTCGTCCTCATTCAGTTCAGGGTTTGTCTATATTTCACCAAAGTACAGTACACTAGCCTATCTAATTATAGATATCATTCCGTATATAAACAATTTGATGTGCAGGATTTCTGAGGTACTGTAGTTTGTTGACAGAGTATGATCGACCACATGTTTGAGAATCATGGATTCATTTGATTCATATCAACCGATTTTCAATGTCAGAATCACATTCCTGGGGTACAGAGAATTGTTAAAAAAGAGAAAACTACAGTAACCCGATACTGATTTGAAAACAACCGCAGCGCATCCTAAACCAGCGCGAGTTCAAACTAAAAATTGGCCGAACTTGGCTTCTACCAGGGTATAAAATGCCTCCCTGTCAACACAATATCTCGCGCATATTTCGAGAAATCAAAGTTCGAAAAATAACACACTAATACTACTACAGAAAGTGATTAATTAGTCTATGTCGTCTGTTTCGAAAAAGAAAAAAAATGAGATTTTGAGATAAGTTGTAGAATGTAACATAGAAAAGAGAAATTGAGAAGAGAACTGCCGACACCTTTTGAAGTTCTCGTTTTTGTTGTTTCAAGGTTATTATGATTTCCGTTTTGTGCTGGCTGAAAAGAAACATTTCAATTCGATTGCGCAATGGTTTCATCTCGCCGAAAAACTGAAAATTTTAAACAAAAAAAGAGAGCGAGAGAAAGAGAGAGTGCAGAGAAAGAGAGAAGAGATGTTGCAGAAGAGCGAAAAGGGCATAAAATTTATAATTGATAACAAAATGTTGCGTTTTTTTTATTATTGTCTGGCTGGGTGAATCTATCAAATTTTTGTGCTCACGAACATTTTTTTGTTGCACTTTTGGTATTGGAAATGCAAATGATTAGCAGCATTTTCGAGGATAGTATTCTTGGAAAAAGAGAGGGGGCCAAGACTGAAAGATCTACTAATTTTGAATCTTAAAATTTGAAACTAAAAAAACTACATTCAGACCTCATAAAGAAAAAAAACTTCTTTGAATTGAACTCAAACAGGCAACTCTTCAAACTTCTAGATCCTTTGTACCTATTCGGACTCGAGTTTGATAAAATTGAAAAGTGGGGAACATATAATAAAATTTGCAAACTTTCTGTTTCAATCACAACTGTTCTGGAATGTGCCTAAAACTTCAAAAAATCGGACTTTTAACCAATATCTTTTGTGATCAAAAAAACCACGAAATAAATCATAATTGTTGAAACTTGTTTTTAGGTCAATACAGTACGCCGAGAAAAATCGAATAATTGAAGCTCTCGAAATTTGAAAAAAAGGTCCTAAAAAACAAATACCACGATTTCCGAAAAGAAAAATTACCTGTCCAGTAGAGGGATTTTATTCCATTTTTGGAACACTACTTTTTTGAAAAAAAAATTGTGGACCTTTGGAGATACTAGGATAGAACCGAAACTAGAATACTGAAAGTTTATCGTAATGGGCTTGAGCTAAAAATTTGGACTGAATTGTGTTCAAAAACAAACTGTTTTATATATGAAAGTTTACAGGACTGAAACAGTAAATTAACAAAAAAGAATAGAACTAGTCTCATTTCTCATGGGTAACCCTTCTTCTCTAGCAAGTCAAAATGTAAAAAGCTCATATTTTAGGCCAAAATTAAGAGAACTTGATAGATTCGGACCGAGTCCCACGTTTGAGTTTGGGCTCCGACGATTTCAGATATTACAGTTTAGAGCCCAATACTTTTCGGAACAAGTATTGTGAGTTTTTTCGACCTTTGGACCAAAAAATAGAAAACTCCTGAAAAAAACGGACCGGAAATGGGTGTTCTTAAAAAATGGCTCAATAAGAAAAAACAACCTTTCCCTATTTTTTTCGAGATTTCCTGAATTGAATCCAAAACCAGGACAAACACGAAACAAACCAGACATCGTTATCGAAGATAAACTTCTGATTGTAAGAGTTGACTACTTCGTTTCAGGAAACTTTTTGAGTAGTCTGATTATTTCAGGTACATCAGTTTCCGGTCCTTTTTATGCCATGCACCATCTCGAAAATGGCATTCTAATTCCTGATTTTGTTAGTTCAAGGTTATTTTTAATGGTATACAGTAGTTTGTAAACCCATCACTAACTTTGTCATCATTTCCTCGGTTTTAATGTATTCAATTTCATTTCGAAACCGTATTGTATATACCTCGTCTCAATATTTTTTTCGGTTCATCTAAATTCCGAAAAAGTGCAAAGTCATAAATTTGTCGTTGTTCCTTTTCTTTCTTGTTTTTGCCTCTTTTTACCGATCGAAATCTCCTTTTTCTTCGTGTGTGGTCTTCTTTTTTCGTGCATCTCATTAAACAAAATGATGTTGCGATATATATTGAAAAACGAAGGAGATGATGACAAGGAGAAAATCATAAAAACCAGCAGGGTGGCATTAAAAATGTATACCTATGTATCTCAATGTCTGTATAGAAAGGGTACCCTTTTTAGGGACCTAAGAACTTCTCACATAAAACTACAATACCTCTCCCCTTTATGTGAATAGTATGTGAAAATGGGAACATACCTGACAAAAATTGGAAGAAGCAAACAAATTCGATCGAAGAGACCTGAAACAAAACAAATCCGTTTTTCCTTTTTTTTAAAGTACAAAAAGATTTTTTTTGGAACAACCAGTCAAAAAATAAATACTATAATGAGACCACCCACAATGAAAAAAAGAACAAAATTGGAAACTAAAAAAAAAGGTGAATGACTAAACTCAAGTGACTAAAAAAGGGGTTGAGGAGAAAAGCGCATTCGATTTTGTAGTATTAATATACAAATTCGGAAAAAGTGCAATGATTACGGTAGGTCTGGGGAGTTCTTCGTGGGTGGTCTTGTGACGGAACAGGATTTTTCATGGAAAATTCGAATGAAAAATTAGAAATCCAATGATGAGAAATTAAGTTGTTAAAATATTAGGGAATATCAGAAACAACGTGTCTTTTTTTATTATTTAAATTTTCTTGAACCGAACAAGACTACTTTTCGAAGAGGTTTTTTGAACTTCAAAGTGTCTTCCAATTTCTGACAATTTGAATTCAAAGGAAGAACCAGGTCCTTTTCGGTTCGATTTTCGAGCTCGATTCAGCAGAATCTGTAAAAATAGACCCGATAAACACTGGATGAAAAAGGGAATTTCAAATATTAACAACTTTTAATCAGCTCAGGAGAGAGAAGATCTGTACGGGACCTTAGTTCTGATTCATCGGAAGTTCTTTCCGACAAATTATGTATGTCTGAAGTTTCATTTTCTGAGCAAAATGTTTTGAAAAAGGTGATTCAGGTCTGATTCACTTAAAGCTGGCCTGAAACGGCCCTCAAAGACAGATTGAAAATGGAACAAAAACCGGAAAACGGAAAATTTTTTATGATGTTTTTGTCTTGATAGAATATAAGGCCAAACGATAAACATGGATCACAAAAAAATTTCAATTAAAATGTAATTTAGACAGTTTTTTGAATGTTCGTAATGGGTGATGCAGATGCTAAAAAATGTGCGTTTTTTAAAATAAAATACAATGCAGGAACCTCAAAAAAACGTGCGTTTAATTCAAAAAAATGACATTTCCTATGTAAAAAATAATTAAACGTGATTTTCCTGCATTGTATTTTAATTTAAAAAACGCACATTTTTTAGCATCTGCATCACCCCATAAGATTTAAAAAAATTATCCGATGTTATTCGATCCGACCTACGTCAAAGATCAAGAGGTAAGAGGTGGTATGACACAAACATCTCAAAAGTTTTATCCAATGTTGAGGATAATATAAAATATATTTTTTTGATCCAAAACATCCGCACAATCAGCCAGACATAATTCATATTCAGAATAAAAAAAATTATGAAACAGTTCTTTCTAAAACATTAAAAGTTGTAAAAATCCTAACTCAGCGGTATTTGAGAGGAAATTGAACCTAGATCAGTCAGGAATCGAATCTCGAAAAAACTGATACACGTGAAATCAAACCTGGGAAATGGGATCCATAATTTCTGGTGGTTAAATCAAAGTTTCTACACCGGATCCTCTAATAAAATTTGGCTCAAAGTTGTAGTTTTGCAACGAGACCGAAAAGTAAGGCTTTTTCTGTTTTAAAATGTATAATGACTGTTTAGTTCCAGTTCAAGAATTTATTTCAGGCCTGTTTTCATGTGACTCAGAACGATCAAAGTTTTTCCCATTGTTTTTTATTTATTTATTTATTCATTTTTATAAATCAACATGTTGATTATTTATGCACAACAACATGTTGTTTTTTTTCTTTCCAAAACATTCTCTCTTTTTTGATCATTCGATCTTTCTCTCTCTCTAAACATTTTGCTCCGGCAACAAAAACAACTAAAATTTACAACCTATGCACAATATGCATTATCCCCTTCTCCCCCTATCATAAACATATCCCCCTCTTCTTTCTGACCCCCTAAATCTTATAAACAAAGAGCAAGTTTCTCAAATTTCAAAGGAAAAACAGCCACATGTGCGAGCCGATGTCTTTTGCGCGGACCAGAACAAAAAAGTACAATTTAGTCATTTTTTGAGGGTTCTCTGGGGACTCGCAAATTGGAACATGAAAACGAACAAAAAAAAATATAAAGATTTGAATGGGTGGTAGAGAGATTGGAGAAAAGGATTTATGGATAAAGAGTTTTGGAGTTTGATACAATAATTTTCAAAAAAATGATCGAAAATAATTCTCGATAAAAATGGACCTACATAGCTTGAAAACGAGCTCCTAAAGTCTCCTAAATATGAAAAAAATCATCGTTAAAAATAAATAAGCTCACGAGGACTTGAAAACTTCTTCGAAAAAATTACGGTAGACAACTTTCTGATTTTAAACCCAAAGAACGACGTGAATCATATCAATAGGATACATACATACATATGATTTATTTTTTCGTATAACTAAAAATCAAAAATCACGAGATTTTCTTGTGAAATGCATACGTTAAATAGATAAAAGGAGTTATTTGAAGTTTTTTTAATTTCTTATTATACACGTCGGGTCTAAAAATTATCTTTTTTTTCTATTTTCGAATAAGTCTATCCTTTTCAAGTACACATTTGATTCAATTATTTAACAAAAACAAATACACTTTATGCAACAGTTTTGTAAGTACATTTGATGATAAATAGTTTTTGTATCTCTTACTTTCCCAATCAGTATTACCGGATGTTGATATCACAGTGCAATAATCATGAGTATGCCGGCCATAGGCTACAAAACCAGGCATCGTTTTGGATCCAATTAAGATAATCTATATAAAATATTTTAGTGTAATAGAATACTCAATCAACTGTAGTTTCGGTTTCAAAAAAAAATTCTGAAGTGAATTTATGAAACTATTCGGAAACAGATTTTAGAGCATTCGAACTTGGAGAAACCACTTATGCCATTGAAAAAATGTAGAAATGTTTTCTAACCTTAGAGAGCATGTGTTACAGAATTTTGAATTTCGCCTGCTTTCTTCTTTTCTTTTCTCTCCTGTTTTTAAAGGGTTTTCTTCTATATTTTCTAGGCTTTTCTCTGGACGGAAAAGTTTCAAAAGTTAAATTCGAAATATTTTGGGCTAGGAAACTGAAACTACAGTAACCCGAAGTCGAACTATTTTTTCTGGAAACTAATATGGTGAATGTGAACCTTCAGTAATCTGCTCCTCGTCCCGAAAAACTACAAAACGAAAGTCAACAAACACAACCACGTTTTTTTGAATACAATGGTCCAACTCAGAAGAACCCGATCAGGTCCACTCAGGAGAACCCGATCAGGTTCTGTTTTTCAGAGATACTGAAAAACCTAACCAACTTTTTTCAATTCGATTATCCCTATCACTTTTTCTACCAATCCTATTCTCATTGTCAACACACCCATGTTGCTTTTCTCCTTTTTTTCATCTTCCAAATGACAGGTTTTTTTTTCTTTGAATGTAAATGAAATGACATATAACCTCAACATACATATAAGTGTGTAACAATTGAGGTAAAAAAAAAAGAAAAAGTTGTTGTATTTCCACCTTTTATGTATATATTGTTTGTTTGACATATCAACTATTTTTGATATAAGATCACTTCTTTTTTCTAGTAAAAAGAACATTTGTTTTTTGTCGAAATTAATTAAATATCAAAAGTGTAACCTCGATCAAATCCTGTTTTACCACTTCTTTATTTTGATGTGTCCCCTCCTTATAGTTAGTCAAATTTAAGACATTTTTCATCATTTTCCATTGTCATTCATTCATGCCGTAATCCTTCGAAAATCTCGAGAAAGACCTTGAAAACCTCAAACCAGTTCCTCTAATACTACAATTTCTAAACTTTTCTTTATTTGTTGAATTTTTGTTGATAAGAAGAATTTTGAAAACGTGTTTCCTCAAGTTGTTTGTTTTTTATTGGGTCTGAAAAATCAGTATATTTTTTATTTTTTAGAAGAAGAATGACGCCAGAGGTAGGGACAAATCAGGAACAAATGGATATGTCTGCTGTTGAACAGGTTTGTGGGTAGGGTTTTTGGAGAAGGGTTCAAGGATCAGACTTCAAAGTAGAGAATTGGGTTTACTCTGAAATAGGGTCTAATTAGTAAATAGATATGGCACTCTGATTTACGGACCATCTAAAGCTGAAACTTTGAAAATAGATCAAAACATACTAAAATCTGTAAACCTGATCCCATCTGATATGTTTGAAATTTCTAGAGTTTGTTGTTTTTTATCAGTTCGATTCAGAAATCCCTTCATTGAGCTAGTAAATAAAATTGGTCAAAAAACTGTTCCTGAAGCCAATAGCTCAGTAACGAAAATATCAACACGTTCTATTTTCTGAAGTCAGAGTACCATAACATTGTCGGGTCCAGAACAAAAATTGGACCGACCCAATTAATTTTAAAAGTATGTTGAACCGGATCGAGAAATTTGACTCAGTAACACAACATTTTTTCTTTCCAGGTTCGTCAGCAAGTATCTGACATAATTGATAAAAGATATGATACAAAATGGAATATGCTTCGATGGTTACAATCTAACAATTTCAATATCCCCAAAACAGTTCACATGCTAAGAAAACATCTCAAATGGAGAAAAGAACGACGACTTGATGAGCCCGAATCAGAATCTCTTCTCCAATTTAGCGAAGCTCGTCGGAAATACATGCCAATTGATATAATTGGACCACAAAGAACAAAAAATGGAGATCGATTGATTGTAGTTGATCAGGCGGGAAGAATCGATGTGGGAGGATTGTTGAAATCTGTTCAACCTACTGAATATTTACATGAAATGTATCGAAGTTTCGAGGAAATTCAGAGAAAATTAATGAAAATGGAGGAAGAGACTGATGTCCAATGTTATATGCATTATATATTCGACCTCGAAGGTCTTAATTTCGACCCAACACTTCTTGGTGTTGTCAATGGACCATTCAGAGTATCATGGCAATTAGTTGGATTGAATTATCGAGAATTCATTGATAAATTCATTGTTATCAATGCACCGAGTTATATCAATGTATTATGGTCGGCTCTTTGTCCATTTATTCCTGAACAATCAAAACATCGTATTATATTCACTGGAAATAATTGGAAAGAAGAATTGGCTGCAATTTGTGATTTGGAATGTTTACCACAACGATATGGAGGACTTATTGCGGATGAAATATGTCTAAAGTAAGTGAGAATGGGAATTCAGAAATATCCGGGCTGGAGTGTCAATCTTGGGGGTTTTCCGAATCACTAAAAAAAAAGATCCAAACTTAAAAAATCGAGCCAATCAACTAAACCGGATTTTTCATTCTCTGAACCCTATTTTTTCAAAAATTTTCCTTGAAATGGGTCCAACACAAAAAATCCAATATTTGAATCCAATTCAGGAAATTTCAGTGAAAAATCTAACCCGGTCGAATTTTTTCTCGACCTAAGTCAGTGAGTTTTCTGAATTTTCGTCCCAGTTGAGGAACTATAATTTAGGACTCCATATGTATATTTCGCATCTGATTGAGGTCATTTTTTTTGGTACACCAAAAAAATGGGCCAAACTCATTTTAAAATTCAAAATACAAAACTTCATTCATAATAAACAAATACCCTTAAAATGCTCCAAAACTGCCCGTGAATCCAGTATCTTGTCCTGAACTATCAGTTGAGAATACAACCAACATGTTATTCGATGTTGACTGATAGACGACATCTTCATATTGACCGGTTAATGTATCCAAAACTGTGCTCGATTGGAATGCTCCGTCAAAAATGCGCAAGTAGTCGAAGTTCTTCTCGACGTTCACTTTCTTCAGATAGAGATTTATTCTGAAACTTTTGTGATTACATTGTTTTCTAATGAAGCTCCAAAATAGACTAACCTATAACCCCCTGAAGTTGATAAATGATAGAGACATTGAATATTATTTGGATAGAGATTTGGATAATTTGGCGAGGAGATTTGAGATGGAGCAATGAGCATAGTAGCATTACATCCAGAAGGATTCGAAGGATCTGGAGTAACAGTGACACTGGGAGTTGTTGGTTGAACATCTACTGATGGTTGAAAGGTTGCTTTCCATATATAGACATTCGAATTGTCACAGTTTTGAGTACAAGGGCGGAAAATGACTTTCATTGTGTTTGTGGATGAATTGTACCAAGTGTTGGAGAATGTTTGAGAAGTAAGGACTGAGAATGGATCAGAATCTTCTAGACGATTGTAGAGAGCAATAGATGCTTGCTGAAATATGAAAGAATGAGAAGCTGAATAGATTGATTGGAAAGGCTTCTAATTTAGACCATAAGATCGGGCTCAAAACTGTAGTTTCTGGAACTGATCCTAAATTGTAAGTGAGACCTAGCTCGTTTTTTTTTTTGAAACAAAAACAATGAAAAATCTCGTTGAGATTTGTTTTAGTTACTTTTTTTGGTGTTTTTAGCCCATTTTTAGACATTTCTGAAATCTGTTTCTTGTACCAGATATATTCAGGAGATCATTTTTAAAAACCATGTCAAAATAAAAACTTTTTAAAATGGATCATCACATCCAAAAACTATCCTAATCAGCATGAAATCTAAAACCCAGAATTGATTAAAATCAAAGAATGATTTTAAGTAAAATTTGAACAGCCAACTGATGAAATGCCTTGACTTCAAAGTCTGAACCGAACCCAAAACAACCAAGTTGTCTGAAAAGAACTCACAGTCTTGAGCCGGAAATTATTCAGGCTTGCTCAACAAATTCTCAGTAGGACCTATTCTGTAGTTTTAGAAAAGGCCCCGAAAAATGAAAATATTTTTTGAATAGGACTGACAACCGTTTTTTGGGACCTCAAATTCTGTATCAAAAAGATTAGCTTTTCAGAGGCCTGATTCAAAAGAGCAGAAAACGCCATTTCATTCATTTTTATTGGGCTTTTGAAAATCTTTTGTCTATGAAATGTTACCCGTCTGGAGTCTAATTCTTCTTCAAAACACTTACTGGATCCAAGTTGAACACTGGGAATTTGATCATCGCATTTGTTCCAGTAGGTGTGTCCAAAATATAACTACATGGTTGAGTTTGGAAATCGATATATGTTTGTGGATAATTAGGCGAATAGAATGATCCAGAATTATCAAGGAACATCGGTCCATTACATTGTCCATATTGACTTGTCGGACTCGCTGTGCTCTGTCCACATTGTGTTCCTTGTGCTCTTTTACATACAAATGGCAATGATGTGTCACATTTGCTACTGATCCATTTTCCCGAATTAACAATATCATTAACAAGAGCCATACTATAACATTGTCCTAGTTTAATACTTTCATATCCAATATTATTGAAATCGAAAGTAGTTCCATCAATCCAGGTTCGATTTTTATTATCGGATAATTGTGCTCCAATTCGGATATATGTTGGAATATTTCCACTAAATAATGTTTTGATGAAATCATTCTCCGCTGTTGAATGAATCGATACGAGATTGGCGCATTCTTGTTGACACGCATATTGTGCTTCTTGCTCACTGAGCCCAGAATTTGTTGGGATATAGCAACTTCCATTATATTTGAAACTACATGTATCAGTATTTGGACTAACCGAAGCAGTTTCACAGATATAGTTCAATGCTGTCGAATCACAGTCTCCACTCGACCATTTGCCACTCAATGTTCCTTGTGTTAGAAGATAAACACAGTCTCCGACTTCGACAACTGGATATCCATTATTGAAATTGTTATAAGTAGAAGCATTTCCCGATTGATCATCCCATGAACATGAAGCGGGAGTTCTTGATTGTGTGCATTTCAAGCCAAGCCAAATGGGGTTTGACCCATTTTGAGCCAGTTTTGTGATTGCGGTATTATCGATAGCATTCGAGATTGAGATCAGATTTCCACCAAGTTGGGCACAATTTATACTTGCATTCAAATGAGTAGCAGCATTTGTGTACAGCTGAAAATAAGAAAATGGGAACAAGAAATCTGGAATGGGCCAAGCTCAAAAATAGAAATCGAAACAGGACAGGGCAAGAAAGTTTCTCCATCGGGACATTTGAGGTTTTTGTACCCAGTTTTATTTTCTATTACGCAAACCAACAAAAATCCGGATTTTCTCCTATTCTGTTTTTCAAAATCAAAAAAAACTTATGTTCTCATGAAAAATATAAATGTTTATGAGAACGTGAACAAAACTTTTCTCCGACAATTTTTTGAGAAAAAAAACTTAGGGAACTTTTCAGTCTTTTGAGCTAGCTTGAAGGAATCCTTTTTAGAGCCCAACTTCAACTAACCTTCACACATTTTTTATCATTCAAAGAGCTGAATCCAGTGGGACAAGTGATTGCTGCTCCAACTCCGCCAACCACAAAAATGAATAATAAGAACCTCCTCATTTTTCCTTTTTTTGTGTCTCAAAAGTAAAATTAAGCGGATGACACTTGGTATTTATACTTCGAAAGACACCCACACAACACACAAATTATCAGATTGATAATTTGCTGATAAAAATAATGACGAATATGATTGCAGAGAAGTATTGACAGTGCCAAAAGAAGTATATTGGAAGCCGAGAGAACATCATCCACCAGTCGAATGTTTGCATAAAATAACTATTCCAGCATGTGAGTTCAAAATTGGAAAATTAAAGAAGAGAATAAAAAGTGATGATGTCATTTTGACAGGTTTATGTGATTAGATAATAAAGAAGCAAAAATGACCTCATGAACTTCTGTTCATTTTCACTTCACTTGTAGATTAAAATAAAACGAACTGGGGAAAGTAATCAATTTCATGAGAAGGTCATTTTTAAGGGAAATACTGAATTTTGTAGATCATATAGGTCGAAATGTTATTTTAGGAATGATTTTGGTCCCGGAAATGAACTTATCCAAGTTTTGAAAAATAGGGTCTGCTGTGATGAATCAGGTCCCAATTCAGATAAGTTAGTTGAATGTTTGGATTTGTTTTTTGTCTTAAGTTAGATCAAAAAATTAAATAATTTTGACTTAAAAACTGGATCTAGCTTGGAATCCAATTTTGGGGCATTTTTCGTTTTCCATGTTCATCCTTCCGAGTGAAACCATAAATTTCACCCAAAAGGCTGAACGGTCCAAAAATCCAGATCAAGGATCATGTTTTTGATGTTCGTTTCTCTTTGTGTATAAAAAAGGTTCACGCGAAAATCCAGTATTTCAAGTTCAAAAAAAGTTCTGTGATTTCTAAACTTTCTAATTTCCAAATTCAGTCAAAAAACAGTTTGAGCCATGTCGACAAAGTAGTATAGTATAGTACCTCACATAGGTTATAGGCTCTTTTTTGAATTTCGCCGTGATTTCCAAGTCAGAATTGGTCCGAATATCTCTAAAAGATTTTTTTTCTTCAACTCATAAATATCAGAAATGATCATATTTTCAATCTGAAACTACAGTAACCCCAGAGCAACTGCGAATGAGATATTCATGTTTTTTACTGTGCGAACTTTTCAACACAATCTCCTACAATTTCATGAAAAGATACCAGCCTCTCTTTGAAGCTATTTTATTTCAGCTAAACATCGAACATTGATCTATAAAATCGACAAACCTGAAACTCTTCTTTTGATGTATTCCCACAATGAAGATGATATAACAATTACTCTATATTATTCGAAAGAAAAGGTAAACTTTGCTCAATCGAGCCAATATATATGTACATTCCTATTTTTTCAGAATACTCCTGAAAATGAGCTTGAATTGATGGTAGCCTCTATTCCAAAATGTGGCCTTCCTGCAATGGATTTATTTGATTATATGTGTGAAGAACCGGGATATTATTATCTTCGATTGACAAATGAAGCATCTTGGCTACTTCCGTCTTCTTATAAATTGATAATTTTGGAAAATGGAACAAGAAAAGAAATCGAACCTATTAATATGAAGGAAAAATGGGTGAAAAAGGCGAGCAAAAAGATGAAATAAATAAATAAATAAATGGAACATGTACTGTATGTATGTAAATAAATGAGTTTGTGTAGTACATATTATTATGGAGAATTGAAATTATTACGGTAGTACCAATTACTGTATCGATATGGGCCTGTTAATTGAAGATTTGGATTATATCCATAACTGGGATATTTGATGTATTTGTCATCGAATACTTGAGGAAGGTTGGCTTGTCTGAAAGTTGAGATAATGAGAGG
This sequence comes from Caenorhabditis sp. 38 MB-2015, assembly GCA_900536415.3. Taxonomy (NCBI): domain Eukaryota; kingdom Metazoa; phylum Nematoda; class Chromadorea; order Rhabditida; family Rhabditidae; genus Caenorhabditis; species Caenorhabditis quiockensis. The sequence continues at coordinate 18,341 of LR550634.1, read as the reverse complement.
GTTTTGAATGGATTTTACAAGGTTACCTGAACATCCTGTCGTAGAATCCAGTTCTGGCAAATGCGGAAGGTTCTCCGCGCATCATGGCAGCCATATCCAGCTGATCATTTTCTTAAAATAATTTTCTAAGGCTGAAAATCAGTGTCCGAACTAAATAAATATTTCAACATCGAAATAAATAGCAACGGATCTTCTGAATCTGCAAACATTGTCTCCAAAAAACCAAAATGTGTACTTGATCTGGTGAAATTTTTCATTCGCTTTACCAGAGTTGAAATTCTGAACACGAACATTCCAATTTTTGAAATTTATGATTTCTCCCGCCAACATGGAAAATTAAATGTGGAATCTGATTCAGGAAGACCTGAATAATCGGCAAAGCAATTCTGAAGTCTGGAATTCCAAGAGTTCTTTGATTTCAGAGCTACAATTAGGAAGGAATGAAAATAAAAAGAAAAACTGTGGCTATTCATGAATAGCTTCCAAAAAACCTTTTCCAAGTTCAGGAAATATTTTAAATTTATAATGGGTGCAATATAATTCCGTTAAAAATAGGCCAAGGTCGAGGGAACTTTTTATTGAATTGTTTGGTCTATTTCAGAAACACCAATGTTTGAGTAATTTGGTTCGATTTTTCAATCACGAGTTGAATCAAGCATCAAGCTCTAAAGACTGTTCGAAGCTTCATTTTTGTTAAGCTAAAAAACCGTTCAAAATTCAATTTACAAAGATTTATAAAACGAATTAATTTGAAACTCGAACTACATACTTTCGGAGAAAGTCAATGAAAAAAACAGTATAAATATATGAAAATTGAGCAAAAATCCGATCGATGAAACCTTCAATGGAGATCTTTATTACTGTATCCAAAACAAGTCAAAACTATCATAGTCAATATAATTCCAGTTTGATATAGATGAATTTTCAAATTTATTCATTTTTAGAGAAAACCCCCGCCGCTAATGTAACTTTTAAAAACAAATCAACTCACTTTGTGCTTTTGGATGTTCACATGGATAATATATTTTGAAATTTCTCCTTTCCGGAAAACATAATGTATTTTGAAGAGACTTCGAGAAAATCGATATTAGAACAAAAATAAGAAGGTGATAGCAAAACTTCATTTTTTTCTTTTTCTGAATGTTTCGTTTAAAAACTGGATTTTCTCGCTTGCCTTTTTTGTTGATAACAGAAAATCTGGGAAGATCAAAAACTTTATTCCAAAGATTAGAATTTCCAATTTGGAATCAGTCAGTTTGGGATCAAAAACAGTGAATTTGATGTATCTTACAATTAGCACACTGAAAATCAATTAAAAAATATGAATATGAAGATATTTTGAAAAATTGTTACGGGAGGGTATCTGAAAGAAAAGAATGTCAATTCTAACTTTTCAGAAAAAATTGAATTTTTAAAACAGGTAACTTTTTACTATAATGTGACAATGTGAGCACATTTTGAAACCCCTAATCACCACATAAAGTCTACATCTCCAGTTTACAAGTGAAAGTTTATGTTTCAAACTCATATAAAGAACAACTTTAAATATGGGACTAGTTATACGTCTTCCTACTCTTAAAGATAATTTTCCTTGTTCTCCACACAAACATTTTTTTGTCTTGGATTTCTATTTTTTCCATTTGCAAAAATGTTCTATGATTGGACACTTTTTGCAGCTAATTTAATTTTTTTCCATTCTGATCTCTGTTGGTCTCGATTCTCGATTTTTTTTGTTTTTTTTTTGGTTCGATGCAAAAATTGCAAATAAACAACAATGTTTGATCTTTATAGTTTTCCTTCATAATATACTAGACCCAAGTCATCTAGTTTATATTAAAATCAATTAATAATAACATTATTTGTGACTTTAGTTTTCAAAAATTTGAAATGTTTCCGTTTTGCATGAAATAGACACATTATCAAACCATCAATAGTATGGACAAACACCAATGAAAATGTGTAGACGAAGAATTTGCCAAGAGTTGAGTTGATTCCGAGGAAGTTATTCGAATTTATGAGATCCAGAACATATAATGTGTCTTGTATCATACACTGAAAAAAATTAATTTGGGTGATGACGTGGATACTTGGAATATTATTGTTGTTTTTGGAAACTTCCTGAATGTGACGTGGGAAGATGAAATCGAGCAAAAGTGGATGATTAAAAACCGACCTGGCATATTTGGTTTTTTTTTTTAACTTGCATCAGAAAATTATTTCCGGACACTATCTACATCAAAAATACATATCTGGTTGTGAAGATTTTTAGTTCAAAAATTGATTTTTTGAACAATTTGGTTTTTTAGGGAATTCCAAACATTGAGCTAACAACCAAGATTATTATTTAAATAAATTTTTATTAAAAGACCTGTATTTTTCAGATATATGAAGTTTTCTTACAACGATACTAGCAATTCCTTTCTCAACGTGGGGAACCCTGATAAAATAGAAATTGCAAGAACTTTTGAAAAAACTGGTTCTGGTCCATTTTATCAGGCCTAGTTCACTTAATTAGTTCTAACCTGGAAAAACAATCGAATAGTCCTTCCTCGTTGCATAAACGCATTTGATGCTGACTTCTTTCGTTGTTGATACTAAAAATAACCCTAATTTCTTGCTTTTTTTCCTTTTTCTCAAATATCCTCACCATTTGAAGAATCCGACCAAAAATAGAAATTTGAAAAGTTATCGAAATAACACATAAAACAATACATAAATCAGTTAACATTGTCAAATTGAAGTCATCACATGGCTCATTTACAACTTGATAATTGAGAATTTCGAGGGAATAATAACACCAACAATCATTGGGATATGATAGTATTATGAAAAGAAATGAAAGGAACCAGAAAATCAATAAACAGGTCTGAAATATGAAAGAAGGTTTAGAGGCCAATGTCGGATAAGTTAATACCTTCGATAGATTATAAATTTGCTTTTCTTTGATTTTAAGTGGAAAAAATATGATCAAAAACCGGTCAATCGACATTATCAGCTGAGAAAGTGGACCTGAATATTTCAAATAAAAAAAATGGTGAAGTCATAGTTTCGTTTTTGAGGCCGAGGAATATTACCAAAATCGAGCCGGAGGACTCAATCAAAAAGATCCAATTCATTTCCCAACAAACCCAAAACATAAAGCCCATATTCGTTCAATTGTCCAAGAAGTTTGTGGAAAAATACCGGTAGAAAATATTTGTTTCTGAATTCATATTTTCATTAAACTACAGTACCCCTTTCTGATAACTCACAAAATCGTGACAGGACCCGTCCAACAAAGATTTATCAAACAAATTAATGAACTGGATATGGATTTGGAAAAACAAATTAATTTGAAACTCGAAATGCTTTTAGAGAAAATCGATGAAAAAAATAGTATAAATATATAAAAATTGAGCAAAAAACCGATCGATGAAACCTTCAATAGAGTTCTTTATTACTGTATCCAAAACAACTCAAAACTACCGTAATCAATATAATTCCAGCTTGATATAGATACATATTTGAAGTTTCAGATTTATTCATTTTCAGAACCGCAAAATAAGAAATATCTGTGTTTTTCTGATTAACAAAAAAAAAGGAAAAATATAAATTGTTGTGAGAAAAGTATGATTCATATATTGTTGACGTAACCTAGTTAGAAATCAATCAACTTTTCGAATAATTCACTTTTTTGTATTTCTAATAAATATGAGTACAGCAACTGAAATATGCATCAAAGTAAACTGGGATGAAATGCCACAAATTGAGCAGAAGATTTTGGAAGTTTTGGAAAATGCAAAAGTTCGAAATATTGGCTCAGCTGATATTTGTTTGCAACGTCGATATGATGATTTTCAACTTCGAATTGATTTGAAACCATTCGAATTTCCAAATAATTCAAATACCAAAGCGGTTAGCATTATAGTCTTTCAGCTGCTCGAAAATGAGCTGCTCGCACAAACGAGCAGGCTAGCGAGCTCGGCTAAACGAGCTGCTCGTTTTTGAGCTCGATGAGCTTCTCGTTTGGGCTTTTCGCTCAGAATTTTGAGATTTTTATTTAAAAAGTTTAATTTTGGGATTGTGCAAGGAGACCCTTGGGGAGTACCTGAGTTTCTGATTTTCCGTTCCAGATGACATTTTCAGCCAGTTTTGACTGAAAATATGTCAAAAAAATGAAAATTTAAAAAATTATTCCAATTTTTTAGGGTGTGTAGAGAGACCTTTGAGGAGTATCTTGTGTAAAGTTTTCAAAAAAAAAAAATTAATTTTTCATATGCGGGCCTTTCAAGAGTGTGATTAATGTGTGATTGAGTCGCAATTTTAGGTACTCCCCAACGATCTCTACACACCCTCAAAATTTGGAATCATTAGTGAGATTTTCATTTTTCGACCTATTTTCAGTCAAAACTGGCCGAAAATGTCATCTGGAACTGAAAATCAGCCACTCAGGTACTCCCCAAGAGTCTGCTCACACAACTCCAAATTTTAACTTTTTAATAAAAATCTCAAAATTCTGAGCGAAAAGCCCAAACGAGCAGCTCATCGAGCTCAAAAACGAGCATCTCGTTTAGCCGAGCTCCCCAGCCTGCTCGTTTGTGCGAGCAGGCTCTAGCTTACGAGCCTGCTTAGCGAGCAGCTGAAAGGCTATAGTTAGCATGAAAGTATTAATACTATTACGTTGTTCAGAAAGAAATGTCCGTTTGACCCAAAACGAAATTTATTGTAAAAAAAAATATTACAACACTTTAATCAGAAATATATTTGCCATTATTATCGACCACTTGTCGCCAATGTCCACCGAGAGAACGGATGCCTTTTGCAAAGAACTCGGCCGACTGTGACTCGAAACCTAAATTTCAAACGGTCATTTCTTTCTGAACAACCTAATAGTATCCTTCTTAGTTCGAATTTTAAAATTTTTCAGACTCAAGCTACATTATTGCCATTGACCGAGGAACTCCCGATGACTAATTCGATTACATTCCGACAAGAGAAGGAAAGCAAGCAAATGGTTAAACGTATTTCTGTCGGAATTCAGACTTGTGCTGTTTTGAAAAATAAATAAATAAATTTAAATTCCCTCTGTTATACACACATTGCTCAAACGCGCTAGATACACAACACTGACGTGTTTTTTTTTGTTATGTATCGTCGCCGAATTTGTAGCGTTATATTTTTTGTTTTCCCGCACGAAAAATTATTAGTGTTGAAATTATAATCGATAATGTCTGAATAATGACTGGAGCTGTGAGAAAAGATGTAAGCTGATTTTTAAATTAATGAAATGTTCTGAATAATATTTAATTGCAGACAAAGAACGCGGGATGCACCGCGAAAATTGTGAGAGGAATCACGCGCACTTCGGATATTCTTGTACATTTCTTTCAAGCCAATCTCACAGATGCGCAAAAAATTCTAATGGCCATTAAGCGCGGCTTCACGATTCCATCGGTCTATGTGCCAATAGTTCGAGAAATGTATTTAGACAATAAACTTGAGGCTAATAAGATGTATTCGATTGCTCCAAATTTTTTTGATCCTGAAATGCGACCCATTCCAACACATCCACAGTATGAGCATAATCCCGCTTACCCGCTAGAATATGGTATGGTCAATGAAATATATAATTCAAAATAATAGTTTTTGAATTCAGGGCGACGCATTCAGAAGATAGCACAAGATCGAGTCTTCAAATTTGTGCCAGCTCATGTGGTTGAAGTGATGAGAAGTGATGAAATGAAGAAAATACGAGCTGAGAATATGCATATGAGGCTTAGAGAACTTAACTCAGCAAATCAAAAAAAATTGAAACTTATGAGAAAAATGGCAATTCCGAGAGTATGTCGTTTAAAACGTTTTTTTTTTTTTCATAATAACTTTTTACAGCATAATAAGAATAATGGAACTGATCCTTATGTTAACAAAGAAAACATTAATAAGTTTCAAAAAAAATATATTAACCATGAGAATGTAGATCATGATATGCGAGTTATGTTTCGAACCATGACAGTATCGATCAAAAACGATCCAATTAATGTAAAATATTCCAACCAAGACGACTTTGTGGAAGAAGTAGCACAAGAGACAATCCCAATTGTCAGCGTGAAAACCAACATTACCGATGCTCCATTCAAAACAGAAGATCAGAAATGGAAGGAGTTTTTTGAAAAATGGGGAGAGGAGAAATATCGAACGAAAAAAAGTCGAGCAGAGATAGAGCAAGAAAAAAATGATAGAAACAGGAGAGCACGGTTGAATCAAGAAGCAGGTATGTTCAATTTTGATCAATGGTTCCATTCAGAGAAAATGAGTAGCCATTTTTTATCAGAGAAAACTTAATATTCCAAAAACGATAGACTGGAATGAAATTTAGTATCAGCCTTTTTCAATCTAAAACATGAACCCATATTCTTATTGATACTGCTGTTTTGGTTTTGTGAAAACTGAGTCTACGAGAGGTTACAAATTTCGATATAAAATCTGAATAATCAGAAATTTCATAAAATATGGGAAGTCCCAATTTCACCCACCTTTATGTGCTCCTAAGTTTTTATGTTTTTAAACGAAAAAAAAAAACTGTTTGTCCGTTTATCTCTTCATTTTTTCAAAAAGAAACATTGTTTTAAGAACTCATTCACCCATCTGCGCGGAGTCGTAATTCACTCTTTCTAATGTTTTGTGCAGCACACATGTGTCAATGACTTTTTTGTGTGAACTTGACATAGTACCTCCCTAATTTTATTCAGGTTCCTATTGTTTCTTTCGGTATAAAGAAATTTTAATAGTTCTTATTTTTCAATAGTTTTTCAACAAAGTGAATAAGAAATAAACGGTTTTCATGCAATTCAGAGACAACCTTCTTTTTTTTTTAGAAGATATCAAAGTTCGACGCCTAATCGCTGAAATTGATGCAATTCAACCAGTTGAATCGGGTGAAGAGTTCGACCAACAAATCATGCTGAAACTGAAAATAAAATCCGCAGGAGGTTAGTCAATTAAAATACTTTTTCAAAAGAAAAATCTAATGTTGAGTAGAGCAGAATATATGATTCACTACTATTTTCATCTAATAAGGAATACATATTTTCAGCAATTCGGGCATGTTCTATTGATAGCGAAAGAAGTTTGAGAATCACATTGTCGGAAGAAGGAGAAAATGTCATGGAAATTTCTGCTTCGAATGAGAAGGAGTCTGTGGAAAATGAGAAGAATGCCATGGAAACAGTGGTGACTAGTGAGGATGATCTAGTGGAAATGTTTGCTTCAAATGATAATAATTCTATTGAAACTGTAGCGGCGAATGAGAAAGAAAACCAGATTATGACAATCCCAGCGTTTGAAATTGACAATCAAGTACCTCAAGTCGCCGAAGTCGCTGAAGTCACTGAAATTACTGGATTCACTGAAGTAGCCGGAGTCGCTGAATTTTCTGAAGTTGCCGAAGTTGCTGAAATTGCCGAAGTGGCTGAATTCCCTGAAGTAGCTGAGGCACCTGAAGTCGCCGAAGACACTGAATTCACTGAAGTAGCCGGAGTCGCTGAAAATGCCAAAGTCGCTGATGTTGCCGAGGTCGCTGAATTCTCTGATGTAGCCGAAGTCGCCGAAGCTGCCGAAGACGCTGAAGTAGCCGAATTCGCTGTAGTCGCTGACTTTCCTGAAGTCGCTGAAGTTTCCAAAGTCGCTGAAGTTGTCGAGCCAACAGACACATACATCAAAGATTTTGGAGATGTCTATCTTTTCACTATGAGCAATGTTGAACAAGAGATTGAAGTGTCAACTGAACCAACTTCCGAAAGAACTACCGACCCAGAAGAGATTATACCACAATCAACAGTAGAGGAACAGTCTACTTCGTCGATTGTGAAACATGTTGAGCCAGAAAAGAGGCGCAAAAGAAAAATAAATCCATGGGAAGAGATTGTCAACGATGCCGAAGATATTTTTATCAGAAATTGTGAGTTTTCCTCTTATTTCTTGTTTTTAAAGTCTAGAAATTTCCTACTTCATCTATTTCGAAATTTGGGAAAGATGCAATTTTTTTTCAGCTGCTCCACAATCTTATGTTTCGTCAACTCCATCGGCTCTCGAAATCGAACAGATGATATCTCGACCAGGACCATCCAGTATGTTTCTTTTTTAATTCATAGATCCCTATGACAATATATGAAAATTGAATTTTAAACTTACTACAAACTTTGAACTTAACATTTTCTAGCTCTTCTTTTTTTGTTTTTCAGAGAAACTGAAATCAATCAAATAATTTATCAAGTTTTTTGCGATGTTCTTTTCTTAGAGAAATGGAACTTTACCGTTTTTTCTCTGATGTCAGTTCAATATATTGATTTCAGAGAAAACTTTTATCACAATCAATGATGAATCTGGAACAAATTCGCAAGCTGCTCCATCGCCAACCTCATCGACAGCAACAATAAAGAAACCAAAAAGAGGCCGACCCAAGAAAAAAATTCCTGGACAAAAGGTTGAAAGTCGAAAACCGAGACGAAAACCGGCTTCACGTCAAAATGATGATTCACGTTTGACTCAATCTGGACCGTTGGATGGTCGGAAACCAATAGGGCGCCCAAGGAAGATGTTCCCAGAAACGAAAATTATTGAAGAATTTGCTGACATTGTAGTTCAAAGTTCTCTTGCTGCACCACAACCCCATCAATTCCCAAGACCTGATTTGAAGCCTTTCCAAAATCAGAAAGAAGTTGTACAAAAAACTCAAAATTTCGCCAGCGATTCGTTTATGACACCTAAAAGTATGTTTATAAAAAGGTTTTTAGGGCAAAATTACATTTGTATTATTTCCAGCAATAACTGTTCCATCCCCGGTTAAGTTTGCACGACCAGATATCAATCGATTTGTTGCGGATTGTGCTGCGAAATCGTCAGGATCCAAACGAAAATCAGTTGGATCTCAAGACGATGTTGTTTCGTTGAACTCAATTGGTTCCGAAGGACCTCCAGTTAAGAAATCGAAAACATCATCTGAAAATGACGATGAACAACAATCAAGTAGCTCATCAGTGTGTACGTATATGTTAAAATCAAAAAAAAAGTACAAGGGTCTAAGAACCGAAATTGAAAAAGTCACTATAACAATCTCGAAAAACAATACACAACTAGTTATTTCTAATTTACATATTAGGTTGTCCTATAAGCTGGAATCTTCACAATATCATTCGAAATTGAAATCCGGTTTAAATTCTTCAGAACATCAAAAAACATAATTTGATATAATTTCTATTGATTCTAGACGACGTAAATAATAACTTATAGTTTCATAGAAAATAAAGAAGCTCTATTATTAGCTCAAAAAATCATAATTACGACGAAAACTACATGTTTCATCTTCTTGTAAATTGCACATAATATAATATTCTATTTTTTATAGTACCACCTCCTTCTGCGCGACCAGTTCGAACTCGTCGATCATACATTTCTAAAAACAATCCGAAAATTCGTCATCGTCGAACCGAAGCGTTGGCTGCTTCTGGAGAGCTCGAAGGTTCGAGCGATGATGCGATATCTCGTACTTCGTCACAGTCTTATGTTCAAAACAGACTCAATCTCAGTGTGAACTCGAGAACATCATCAGTCGCTGGTGATGTTGAAGATAATTTTGAGTGGATCACCCGTCCGTCGACATTCGGAGATCCACAGCCTCCACCGGAAGTTACAATCGATGAGTATGTTTTAAAATTTGGGTTTACTCAATTGATACTTATTTTTTTCAGAGAGGCCGAAGCGAAGCCTGAGTTGCCACCTCCTCCTCCTCTTAAAAAACATTATCGGCAATCGAAAAAGAGACAAAGACTCGCTGCTCTGAAAGAGGTTAAAACAGAAGTGGAGGACGACGACGTTCAATTCGTTGGAGTGATTCAAAGGAAAAAGGGTACTTAATTCTATTTAGATGAAAGAATTTTACCAAAAAAGTCCGAGAAAATTTTAAAGTTTTATTCGAAATTTAAATATTGGAAATTTTGCACGTATGAGAGTACGTTAAAAAGTTCCAAATTTCCAGCGTTCGATTTGTTTCTCGACAGCTAGACTTTTCGGTAGTAAAAAATTCTTCAAGAAGAACATGTCAACTCTCTTCACCTAACCTTTAAACAAGTTCCAGTAAAAATCACAGATAATATTCTGTTTCCAACATTTGGTTCTTGTGTTTTTTCAGGTTCCCACAACGTGAAGGCTAGTGTTCAGGCAGAAAAAGGAGAAGGTCTTCGAGAACCGAAAATTGAAGATGATGAGTAAGTGCTTCATTATAGTAACCTAATCCCAACAAATAACCTTTTTCATTATAGTGTTATCCCGGTGGAACTCCCTGTCGTGGTTAATCAGCCTGTTGAGGAAGAGAATAACGAACTACCAAGTAAGTTTTAATCATTAGTAGAATTCCTTATGAATATTTTGAAGAGATTGCAAAAATGCCTCAAAGTGAAGTCACTCATTGGTTCACCATAAATGCCAAGACTTATCAAGTTCTAAATGGTTGGTTCGAAACAATTAGACAAGCATATTGATTTTTTTTTAATTTTTAGAACTTTTTTTTTCTGATCCAAAAGTGTTCGAGGATTTGGTTACTTGTTTGTTGGAGGATGAGAACAATGTTGGAAATACATTCAGTGAGTTTTTAAAATTTTATAAAATTATAGAAAAACAAGAGTTTCATTTCAGAACAATCTGTACAGGTCACAAATCGAACAACGACATATAGTGATGAGTTTATTAAGTTTTTGGCGAACTCACCAAGAGATGGAGGTCTTTCTAGAGCCGATCGTAAGTGTTAATTTTTTTTTTAAATAATCACCTGAATAATCACACCTTTCTCGTTTTTTTTTCATACATAGATCTAGTTTTATTAAGACAACTTTCTCGGAAAAAAAAAACGAATAAAATTAATCTCGTTTCAGGAGAAAGTTCAAACTTTCAACCTATCCTGTATAGTTTTTCGGCATTTATCAGATCCTTAACAACAATCGCATTTAATACTAGGAAACTTTTTGCAGTACTTGAATATGGAACATATACAAGAGCGATGCGAATGCGTTGTTCGTTATCGGATGTTTTAACCAATGGCCTTCCCCCGAACAGGTTCTTCGATAATGTCGAAGAAGTTCAAGATTTGAAAAAGCGGCTTGATTCGAATTTACCTCGAAGAATGATGATGAACACAGTGGAAAGAGTGAGTTTTTTCACTATAAAGAAGCTAATATTTCAAGTATGAATATTGTTTTGTTTTTAGGAATTGTTGAATAAGGCCGAAAGTATCATCGTTGGTCGGTACATTGAAAGTACTTTGAAAGTGGCAACACTTTCGTCGCTTGAATGGACCACCAAAGATCACGTTCGTCGAAGGTTTGAAATGTTGTTGTTTGGTTGGAGAGAGTTTCTGAAGAAGGGAGGATTCTTAAAAGTAGTTGTGGCGTTGATTGAAGTCGAAGAAAAGAGACCGAGAGAAGAATTCGTTGAACTGGTTGGAAGAATTCTGAATGAATGCGGTGAGTTGAAAATATTCAGGAACTGAAAAGATCACGAGAATAGGGAAACCTTCGAAAGTGTCACATTTTTACCATAGCTTTTGCCAAACCAGAACTCGTCATTTTTTCAGAAGAAATTATACTCGCGTAGATAAATTTTGTGATAACAATTTCAATTCTCTCAAAACTAATAAACGTTATCCGATTTTCCAAAGTAAGCTGGAATTCAAATAATCTCAGAATAAATCGTGAATGTGCTACACTTTGACAGAGCTACGTTTTCTCAATTTTTTCTTTATCAATCTTTCCTGAGTAATTATTTTTCCAGAAGCGAATGTTGCTCAAGCTGTCTCTTTGTTTAATATGTCGAATGAAGAACTCGAAGCGAAAATTGCAGCCGATTCGAATTTGACAAAAGAACAACTCATTGAAGTGAGAAACGATATGTCGAGAGAGAAAACTGAGAGGTAAGTTAGCCACCAAATATATTTTTCATGTATATTATTTCAGCCATGTATTCGAATGTTCGCAATGCAAAACAGGTCTCAGTGTGAACATTTATTTTTCGAATGTAAATCTTCTTAAACTTCACGAAAGTATGCATCGAGCCGAAGAATGCACACTTTGTTATGATGATTGTCCAAATGTATTACTTCATACTATTAAATCACATTGGTCGATTTTGAATGAGTATTAATCTTTTATTTACAAAAAATGCTTTATTTATGCCATTTTCATCTTTTTAATACCCAAAATGCCATTCAACCTGCTATTTTGCCATTTTTAAACTGAATATTCCAACTATCTAACCTCTCTTCTCTTGTCTGTATATAGTTTTAATTGAATATCGGCGTTTCAGGAACTCTATAATAATTATTTGTAGTACTGTTAGCCCTTCTAAAAGGTGAATTTTTCTGTGTTTTTTATCTGAAATTGTCGATTTTTATGAATGTTTTAATCGTTTTGAAAAATAATTATGTATGAGAATTTTACTATATAAATATTACGATGATTGTTTATTTTCCGAATATTTTCTATGGTTTGCTGGTTTTTGGAACAATTTGAAATTCTTCGCTTATTGTTCACAAAACGATACATTTTGGTATGTCAGAAAAATTAGAAACTACAGTAGTCTCATGCAACTATATAAAAATATACTTGATGTTTGGTTTCGCGTCGTTTCAAATGGAAATAATACATTTTTGTATTCAGCAAATGAAAAAGCAAACAAACTAGCAAATGTGCCCCAACGCACACATCTCCACGAGATTTTTTCGCTGTTTGAAAAAACGTTCATTTTATGTTTTTTTGTCACATTTTATAGATTAACAAATAACTATAATAAAATATTCGATATTTAGGCCAAAATGGAGGGTGTCAGCTTTTTGTTCATTTTGTCATCCGCCATGTTTTTTGGAAGTTATATTGCTGGATCGATTCCCTTGATGTTTAGTTTGTCAGAGGTGAGTTCTTTATCGAATAAAAAACAAAAGTTTGAAGCGAAACACAAAAATAATGGGATATTTTATTTTAAAACAATTGAAATTATTGCTTGTTGAGCTAAAAAAAGTTTTTGTTTTCAAAACGGTCGATAATTTTGAAAATATTCGATGAACTAAACCAAGACTATAACTTCCACCAGGTCTGATTAAATTCTGCACAATAGCGATTCTCTAATACTATCTACATAATTCCAATTTCCAGTCAAAAATTCGGCTAATCAGTATATTCGGAGCTGGATTACTCGTCGGTACTGCTCTATCTGTTATAGTTCCCGAAGGAGTCGAAGCATTATATTCAGCACAGTCAGAAACTGGTCATCACAATCATAATGAGCATAAAGATATTGTACCGGCTGGAGTCGTGAATCCGGCTGAAGCGAAAAACATCTTAGAAAGTGACAATAAAGCCGATTCAGAAAATGTTGCGCCAAGAATTATACCCAAAAATGCGGTTTTGAATGAAGGGTAGGGGAAAGAGAATCAATTAAGGAGAATATTCTGAATTTTCAGAATACAAAGAGTTGTACGGTCTTTGTTCGACTTGTCTCCGACCATAAAAACTCGAGAAAAACGAGGTATGCTTAATGATTTTTCAAGTTTAAATTTTGCAAATAAATTATCTCAGATGTCGAAACACACTCGACGAACGAAAAAGAAGAAGAAAAAGATCATCATAGACATTCGCATTCTCATGGAAATATACATGCACAAATAGGATATTCACTGGTTTTAGGATTTGTTTTGATGTTATTAGTTGATCAGATTGGAAGTGCAACTGTTGCTAGGAGTAAGACCACAAGAAACAGAAAAAAAACATAGAAAGCGTGTTATTCAGACGATCGAAGTGGTCGAAGTCGTATTGGTATATCAGCTACAATTGGTCTAGTTGTTCATGCGGCTGCTGATGGAGTTGCTCTTGGAAGTGCTTCGGTTATCAATAAATCCGATGTTCAGCTCATTGTTTTTGTTGCTATCATGTTGCATAAGGTGAGTGTTTTATAAATCTATCAAAAAATATTTCCAAAGCCACAAGTTCTCTTCCTGCCTAAAAATAATATTTTTCATTTTCAAGTTGTATTTCTGTTCGAAAATGAGATAACTATCGTGTAGAACGATGTAATATTTTTTATCCGATTAAAAAGGATTTCCGATTCTGAAAATAAATTTTGAAACAGATCTGGACAAAAAAATTAGTTTCTCTCAATGAAATTATAGGAGTTTCAAATTCAAAGAACCCTAAATGGGTTATACTTGAATCAGACCTGGTCCGATAAGAACATATAAAAATCCGGTCTTCTGTTTCTTGAGATTGGAGAATCGAGTAACTTATTTATGTTTGAGCATATTTAAAAAACGATTTTGGACTTTAATTCATCGGGCTCATTGTGATTAAATGCTTATCGATAATTTTGAGAGCACAAATAAAAATTGTCTATATTCTTCCCAAAAAGTAGGTTTCCAGGCTCCTGCCGCATTTGGCCTTGTCTCATTTCTCTTAATGGAAGGAATCGATCGACGAACAATTCGGAAGCATTTGATCGTATTCTCATCTGCCGCCCCGATTGCTGCACTAGTCACATTTATACTTATTATGCATGTAAGTCCTATATCAAGTCTATGCGGAACCGAAATACCTGCTGTTTTCCTAATTCTTGAGAATCCGAACGTTTCAAAATAAAGAAACATAAAAAAAATCTTCACTTTACGGGAATTAGTTCAAAATGTTGTCAAAATTTGTACTCGGAAAAAAGTCCTCTAAATATATTTTTCAGATGGGTGAAAGTGTTCGATCTGAATCCTCGACTGGTGTTTTGATGCTTTTCTCTGCTGGCACCTTCTTATACGTGGCAACAGTACATGTTTTACCCGAATTGGCAAATAATAAACCATCGGATTATTCTCTTGTTGTCGATGCAACTACGCCATCATCTATACGGCATTCACATTCAGGTAAAACTTCATTGTTCTTTTGGACGAGTTAAGGTTTTTCTTTTTTTCAGGCGGTGCCAGTTATTCACCACGAGAATTGTTATTAATAATTGGAGGAGCTGTTGTTCCCGCAATTCTGGCTTCCGGTCATTCACATTAGGCTTTATCAATAGGGCGAACTTTAATCATTAGCTTCATTCCGACATTTCAATTGCTATGGGTACTGTATTTATTATTGTAGTTTTATCAATGTGTACATAATTTTCTATTAATATGAAAGGGTAAATTTCAAACGTGAACTATTTTTTCTTCGAAAAACCAATCCCCTTGGTATCTGAATCGAATTTATTTGTCATGTTATCATCATTCGAAACTAGTATTATTTCATGGATAAAAAATATGGAATTTTCCAAGATAATAATAATTACTGTAACAAGTAATATTATTAGTTTATTTGTTATGGTAATGTGTAAAAATAATACCGGAGAAAGAATTCGAAATGCAAAAAGAAGTGATAGCGAATCGGAAAAATCAGAGAAAAAGAAGAAAAAGTTGAAAAAAGTATCATCAAGTAGATCAAAAAAGAAAAAGAAAGAATCATCGCAGAAAAAAATAAACTCGGAAAAAATGAGAAAATCGAGAAGATCAACGAAGTCGAGAAAATCAAAAAGATCTAAAAAATCGAGAAAATCACAAAGAGTCGAACCAACACAAGATGATGAATCACTGAAAAGAGTATCAGTAAGAAGGAATGAGGCGATGATTGAGGATCGAACACAAAAAAGTGTATCGAGGAAAAGTCGACAACAGAAAATAACAAGTGAAAGAGTAAAGTAAGTAAAAAGGGAAGGAGAAGATCGGTCCGGGGAAAAATAGAAATATAAATGAAATACAATTAGGCCACAAGTCGAAAGTAAGAAATCAATTGGATCGAAAAAGAAGCGAAGTTCGAAGAAAAGTAAAAGAAGCAAACCAACGAGTCAGAGATTGAAGTAAGTTTGAAGGTGGATATTGACCTAATTCCTGTAGTTATCACTTGATGTTTTTTACGAACTTCAACGAAACGTTTTTATCTGAAAAACTGATATTCCCATTGAAAACTTAACTAGAATTTTATTCACCACTGTCAATATCGCTCATATCACAAATCGTGTTTAGATCACAAAAGGAAAGCTCAAAGTTGGAAGAATCTCGAAAAAGTGAAGCTCCGAAGAAGAGAAAAACAAGTCAACGATCACTGTGAGTGAAAAAACCCAAAAAATTTTACCGGACCGGTCTACCTTCGAAAAAAATAGAAACCACCAGTCAAATATTATTCCAGTAAATCGCAAAAAACTCAAAAATCAACAAAATCGATGAAAATTCAATCGGATCCGATCCCATTCCCTCGAGCTGAACCAACTTCTTCTCTAAAACCAAATCCGAATCGAAGTGAATTGCCAGAAGAAGAAAAATTGAGTAAAAGAGAATTGAAATCGGTGCCAAGGAGAGATGGTTCATCGAAATCGACAAAATCGAAAAAGAAGGGAAGTTTTAAGGATTGGGTCAAGAAAAAGTTATCTTCGTGAGTTTTAAGATGAAGTACTTTTGATATATAATAAGTGATTTTATAGGGAAAGTGATTCATCGAAGAAGAAGAAAAAGAAAAAGAAATCGAGTAGAGAATAAAATGTTTTTTTTTTCTGTTAAAATCGAGTTCCAGATAGAATTAGAAGAGCCAGGTGTTGTAGAAATAGTTAGTGAACCCTACAAGAATGTCTTATGAAGGTTTAACCGACTTTCGATAGTGTTTGGTGGTGATCAATATACCTATCTCAACTTTTGATGGAACTTGCCATATTTTACTTCCTGGTTTTAAATTCGTAAAAAAAATGAAAAATCACCAGTTCCAATGAAGTTTGGGGTTTTTTCTTTGATTTCAGCTTTGACTGCTCATATTATTGGTCAATCCGCTCATGAGCATAACTTTATTGTCATCGAAGAAAGTCTGGAATGTTCTTTAATTCTATCTAACATTCTCGTTTCTGTATTTTACCTCGAAGACATGATCATTCTCACCCAATTCAACCTTGTTTCTGTAGATCGAATGACCCAAATAATGGGAACCGTGTCCTAATTTATGAGCAACTTCGAGCATTGGAAGGATAGTCGAGAGAAAGTCGTCTTTTGAGTGTTCGATTCCGTCACATGATTGGTATTTAAAATCATAGTGAATTCCGTTTTTTGCTAATTCTGGATATAAAAGAGTACCAGAAGGGCGCCGCCGGCTTCGCCGTCGTCCACCTTCTAGGTGTTTCTGCTATAACTGATTCTCCTTTTTCGGACGGGAAAATCAAATCCTATGAAAATACAAAAACAAATGAGTTCTTTCCTTCGCATCCATATAGTTCTTTTTCACACAAAACTTTTCACGAAGAACTCATAACTCGTTTTTTCTCGAAAAAATTCTTTGTGAGTGAAGAATCACTGATGATTTAAATATTTAATTTTTAATGAAATACTTCAATTAATTATCAAAAAAGTGTTGTGATTGTAAAGTTAAAATGAAATTCATGAAAAGTGAAGTGTATTCGCGTTCAGAATTTTCGTTTTTTTCCAAAATTCAAATTCGCGCCCGTTTGCCTTAGCGCCCGCTTGCCCTTTCGCTCGTCAGCACTTTCCCCCGCGCCAATTTGCCCTAACGCCCGTTCGCCCGTTTGCCTGTTCATTACTGTTTATAACGTTATTGCAACAGAAAACGTGAAACAAATCGAACCAAAGAGGGAACGGGCGAAATGACGAACGGGCGAAAGAGCGAGGGTGAAAGAACGATCGGGCGTGAGGGCAAGCGGGTAAACGGGCGAAAGGGCGTTCCATGTAGCGGGCGGAAGAGCCGCCTGTTTGCCCAATTTTACAACCCTAAAATTAAGTTATCAATATAAGCATAAAAAAAGGGCGCCGTCGTCTTCCTTTTGGATGTGTTGGCAACAACCGGATCTTCTTGTTTTAATGATTTTGAAAATTCTTCCAGTACTCTGGTAGAATTTTTTTTCTGCATCCGATTGGTCTATCAATTTGAACCATATAAAAAGATCCGTCCCTATTCATTATTTGTCACTTTCAAAATATTTTAAGGCGTAAACGGGAAGCTCTGAAATACCTTTTTTTTTCTACTCGGTATTTTTTCTTGCATAATATGAGCATGAAATGAGAAGTACAATCAACTGAACTCAAAATGGACACACCGGAATTATTCACAATTTTTGGCATAAAACATCTTCGTTTTTGTTTTCAGTGAACATTGCCACATTTGGTTAATTTAACATGCAATTTTCGGTTACGGTTTATTCTGAAATTTGTTCAGTGTTTTCACAGTGAACTATCGTACCCATTAACTCACTGTATGAACAAATTCGAGATCCTCAAAATTTTCACGTTCTCTAGGAATAGCGATAATTCG